>CAUYLG010025742.1:0-83139 GCA_963573385.1 Cacajao melanocephalus
CTAACTGGTGTGAGGTGGTATCTCAATGAGGTTTTGATTTGCATTTCTCTAATGACCAGTGAGGAGGAGCTTTGTCCCCATATGTTTGTTGTCTGCATAAATGTCATCTTTTGAGAAGTATCTGTTTATATCCTTCACCCACTTTTTGATTGAGCGTTTGTTTTTTTCTTGTAAATTTGTTTAAGTTCTTTGTAGATTCTGGTTATTAGCCCTTTGTCAGATGGATAGGTCGCAAAAATGTTTTCCCATTCTGTTGGTTGCCAGTTCATTCTAATGATAGTTACTTTTGCTGTGCGGAAGCTCTTTAGTTTAATTAGATCCTATTTGTCTATTTTGGCTCTTGTTGCCATTGCTTTTGGTGTTTTACTCGTGAAGTCCTTGCCCATGCCTATGTCCTGAATGGTATTGCCTAGGTTTTCTTCTAGGGATTTTATGGTATGAGGTGTCATGTTTAATCCATGACATGGATTAAATCCATGTTATGTTTAATCCATCTGGAGTTAATTTTTGTATAACGTGTAAGGGAGAAATAGGAACGCTTTTACACTGTTGGTGGGAATGTAAATTAATTCAACCATTGTGGAAGACAGTTGGTGATTCCTCAAGGATCTAGAAATAGAAATACCATTTGACCCAGCAATCTCATTACTGGCTATATATCCAAAGGATTATAAATCATTCTATTATAAAGACACATGCACTCATATGTTTATCGCAGCACTGTTCACACAATAGCAAAGACTTGGAACCAACCCAAATGTTCATCAATGATAGGCTGGATAAAGAAAATGTGGCACATGTATACCATGGAACACTACGCAGCCATAAAAAAGGATGAGTTCGTGTCCTTTGCAGGGACATGGATGAAACTGGAAACCATCATTCTCAGCAAGCTGACACAACAGAAAACCAAACACTACATGTTCTCACTCATGTGTATTGAACGATGAGAACACGTGGACATAGGAAAGGGAACATCACACACTGGGGCCTGTTGTGGGGTGGGAGGCTAGAGGAGGAATAGCAGTAAGAGAAATACCCAATGTAGATGACAGGGTGAGGGATGCAGCAAACCACTATGGCACGTATATACCTATGTAACAAAACTTCATATTCTGCACATGTACCCCAGGACTTAAAGTATAATAAAAAATAAATAAAACAAAATAAAAGGTCTCAGGTATTCAAGAATTTTTAAATCCAAATTTATTTCCTGAAACCTTATGTGATTTTTTGTCTCAAGACATTTCTATTTTAACTTTTACAAAATATAGTCAGTATATTTGCTTGTGCTATGGCAATAGAAATTTACTAACTCCAAAGAGAAATGGAATTATATGTAAAGCTTGAGAAACTTTCCTCATCTAGGATCTATGGTGTGAATGAAGAAGTTCTTTTATTTATATGAAATGGCCAGTAAAACAGGTAGACTATATCACATAGTATAACATAGTTTACTGGCATGTATGAGACTTAAACTATTTTATTAATGCAAATAATTTTTGAGTCAACTAATTTTTAGTCTGCATAATCTTGAAAATGTTTTGACGTGTTTATATTTAATAAGAAAAAATATATATATTTTCATCATTTTTTTATTTAAAAAATATTAAAAGATGGTAAAATACCCCTGGGGGAGACAGAAAAGGACCAAGTTAGAACAAAGAGGAAGAGGCAAATAAAAAAAGAAAGAAAGAGGAGAAGAAAAGAAACAAAAGGAAGAAGAGAGAATCATAGATATAAATTTTAACCAATTTGTGGTTACGATTAAAAATATTTCTTTTTGAAATACCCAGAATACAATTAATCTAAAAAAATTGTAGTGTATTCAATTATACTTGGACATCAGCTTCCAAATAATTCTATCAAAAATAGAGGTTATTCTGAATAGTACTGTAAAGAGAGAGAGAGAGAAAAAAACCCTCCTATTCCAGTGGTAACAGTTCAGAAACCTCTCCTCAAAGGTCATAATTATGAAAGGCACTTACAGTCTAAATGATGAGGTCCAAGTGATGAAGTTGGTTCAGAAACCTCTCTCAGAACAATAATTATGTCATAAAAGGAAAATTGTGAAGAAGTCAAAGGCCACAGACAGCAGTTTTCCATCATTGCAAAATGAGCTTTCCTCACTCATTAGAGACTGGACATTAAATAAAATATCTGACAAAGACTGGGATACTCCATCTACAGTTGAATATAAAAGAGAGAATCAATGAAAAAACTACATGTACAGTGTGATGTCAGATGATCAAATAAAAATTGCATTAAATGGACTGAGAAAAGCTAAGTCATGATAATTATCTGAACATGGACACCATTTAGATAATGTCTGGAATATGGATCCATATTGTAAAAATGTCAAAGTTTATAAACCAAGGGAAATGTAAATGTGAGTAATGCTTAAGTACAAATTTATAATCTTTTAATGCACTTGAATATATTGCTATATTAGATATTTGTCATAGCTCTGATAAATTAAGTGGGAAAGTATCATGGTAGCAGCTATTTTACTTTATAAGATAAATCCTCAAAGAGGTTGAATCAAACAGATCTAAAGTAGTAAACAGAGGATTAGAATGCAGTCTACTGAATCTCAGATAAGTGTCTTTTGTTTTTGTTTTTTTAATGATATATAATCATTGTACATATTTATGGGGTACACGTGATATTTTCCATTGTGCATACAATGCATAATGATCAGATTATTTAGGATATTCATCACCTCAACCATTACTATTTATTTGTTTTGGGAACCTGTAAAATCTTATCTTTTACCTATTTTGAACTATGTAATAAATTATTATTAACTATAATCACCCTATTGTACTTTCTTTAATTACAGAGCAATTGCACCTGTTGTAATTATTTTCTGCATACTCTCCATCCATAGGATTTGACTTCCTGATTCTACTGTGTAGAAACTGGAATTTCTATTGAGGTTTTAGCCAACATGCTGCACTTGCCACTGGGATAAAGTCTCAAAAAAAAATGGAAAGTAGAAAGCATATCCTCTTGCCAGTTGCTTCTTCAAATTTTGACTTCCCTCCACAGTCTTACTGTTTTATCTTTTTTGTTTCTCTTTCTTTAAACTTTTATTTTAAATTCAGGCATACATGTGCAGGATCTGCAGGTCTGCAATATAGGTAAACTTGTGTCATGGGGATTTGTTGTACAGATTATTTTATCACCCATGTATTAAGCCTAGCACCCACTTGTTATTTTTTTCTGATCATCTCCGTCCTCTCACATTCCACCTCCGAAAGGCTCCAATATGTGTTGTTACCCTCTACATATCCATGTGTTCTCATCATTTAGCTGCCACTTATAAGTGAGAGCATGTGGTATTTGGTTTTCTGTTCCTGAGTTAGTTTGTTTAGGATAATGGCCTCCATCTCCATCCATGTTCCTTTAAAGGACATGATCTTGGGTTTTCTTATGGCTGCATGATATTCAATGGTATATATGTATCACATTTTCTTTATCCATTCTATCATTGATAGATACTTAGGTTCATTCCATGTCTTTGCTATTGTGAATAGTGCTGCAATGAACATATTTGTGCATGTGTCTTTATAATAGAATAGTTTATATTTTGGGGTACATAGTAATGAGACTGCCAGGTTGAATGGCATTTCTGTCTTTAGGTCTTTGAGGAATTGCCACACTGTCTTCCACAATGGCTGAAAAAATTTACATGCCCACCAACAGCGTATAAGTTTTCCTCCACAATTTTGCCAGCATCTGTTATTTTTTTGACATTTTAGTAATAGCCATTCTCATTGGTGTTAGATGGTATCTTATTGTGGTTTTGATTTGCATTTCTCTAATGATCATCAAGGTTGAGCTCTCTCTCTCTCTTTCTATATATATATATATATATAAAATTGCATTTTAGGTTCTGGAGTACATGTGAACATGCAGGATTGTTGCATAGATACATACATGGCAATGTGGTGTGCTGCCTCTATCCCCATCACCTATATTTGGCATTTCTCCCCATGTTATCCCTCCCCAACCTCCCTACCCGCTGCTATCCCTCCCCTAGTCCCCCCGAACAGACCTCAGTATGTGATGCTCCCCTCCCTGTGTCCATGTGTTCTCATTGTTCAACACCCGCCTATGAGTGAGAACATTTGGTGCTTGATTCGCTGTTCTTGTGTCAGTTTGCTAACAATGATGGTTTCCAGGTTTATCCATGTCCCTACAGAGGATACGAACTCATCGTTTTTTATGGCTGCATAGTATTCCATGGAGTATATGTGCCACATTTTCCTTGCCCAGTCTGTCATCGATGGGCATTTGGGTTGGTTCCAAGTCTTTGCTATTGTAAACAGTGCTGCAGTGAACATACATGTGCATGTGTCCTTATAATAGAATGATTTATAATCCTTTGGATATATACCCAGTAATGGGATTGCAGAGTCAAATGGAATTTCTATTTCTAGGTCCTTGAGGAATCACCACACTGTCTTCCACAAGGGTTGAACTAATTTACACTCCCACCAACAGTGTAAAAGTATTCCTATTTATTCACATCCTCTCCAGCATCTGTTGTCTCCAGATTTTTTAATGATGGCCATTCTAACTGGTGTGAGATGGTATCTCAATGTAGTTTTGATTTGCATTTCTCTAATGACCAGTGATGATGAGCATTTTTTCATATATTTCATATTTCATATATTTGTTGGCCTCATATATGTCTTCTTTTGAAAAGTTCTGTTCATATCCTTTGCCCGCTTTTGAATGGGTTGGTTTGTTTGTTTCTTGTAAATCTGTTTCAGCTTTTTGTAGATTCTGGGTATTAGTCCTTTGTCAGATGGGTAGATTGCAAAAATTTTTTCCCATTCTGTTGGTTGATGGTTCACTCTAATGATTGTTTCTTTTGCTGTGCAGAAGCTCTGAGTTTAATTAAATCCCATGTGTCTATTTTGGCTTTTGTTGCCAATGCTTTTGGTGTTTTGGTCAGCCTGTGTCCTGAATGGTGTTTCCTAAGTTTTCTTCTAAGGTTTTTATGGTGTTAGGTCTTATGTTTAAATATTTAATCCATCTGGAGTTAATTTTAGTGTAAGCTGTCAGGAAGGGGTCCAGTTTTTGCTTTCTGCACATGGCTAGCCAATTTTTTCCCAACACCATTTAATAAACAGGGAATCCTTTCCCCATTGCTTGTTTTTGTGAGGTTTGTCAAAGATCAGATGGTTGTAGATGTGTGATGTTGCCTCCGAGGCCTCTGTTCTGTTCCTTTGGTCTATATCTCTGTTTTGGTACCAGTACCATGCTGTTTTGATTACTGTAGCATAGTAGTATAGTTTGAAGTCAGGTAGCATGATACCTCCAGCTCTGTTTTTCTTGCTTAGAATTGACTTGCTATGCGAGCTCTCTTTTGGTTCCATACAAAGTTTAAGGTGGTTTTTTCCAGTTCTGTGAAGAAGGTCAGTGGTAGCTTGATGGGGATAGCATTGGATCTATAAATTACTTTGGACAGTATGGCCATTTTCACAATATTGATTCTTCCTAAACATGAGCATGGAATGTTTCTCTATCTGTTTCTGTCCTCTCTTATTTCATTCAGCAGTGTTTTGTAGTTCTCCTTGAAGAGGTCCTTTACATCCTTTTTTAGTTATATTCCTACATATTTTATTCTCTTTGTAGCAATTGTGAATGGCAGTTCGTTCTTGATTTGGCTGTCTTTAAGCCTGCTATTGGTCTGTAGGAATGCTTGTGATTTCTATACATTGATTTTGTATCCTGACACTTTGCTGAAGTTGCTTATCAGTTTCAGGAGATTTTGGTGTGAGACTATGGGGTCTTCTAAACATACGATCATGTCATCTGCAAATAGAGATAATTTGACTTCCTCCTTTCCTAATTGAATAATCTTTATTTCTTTTTCTTGCCTGATTGCTCTGGCTAGAACTTCTAATACTATATGGAATAGGAGTGGTGACAGAGGGCATCCTTGTCTAGTGCCAGATTTCAAAGAGAATGCTTCCAGTTTTTGCCCATTCAGTATGATATTGGCTCTTGGTTTGTCATAAATAGCTTTTATTATTTTGAGATACGTTCTATCAATACCTAGTTTATTGAGAGATTTTAGCATTAAGGGCTGTTGAAATTTATCGAAGGTCTTCTCAGCATTTATTGAGATAATCATGTGGCTTTTGTCTTTGGTTCTGTTTAGGTGGTGAATTACGTTTATAGACTTGCGTATGTTTGAACCAGCCTTGCATCCCTGGGATGAAGCCTACTTGATGGTGATGGATAAGCTTTTTGATGTGCTGCTGCAATTGGTTTGCTAGTATTTTATTGAAGATTTTTGCATCTATGTTCATCATGGATGTTGGCTTGAAGTTTTCTTTTCTTGTTGAGTCTCTGCCGCGTTTTGGTATCAGGATGATATTGGTCTCATAAAATGATTTGGGAAGGACTCCCTCTTTTCGGATTGTTTGGAAGAATTTCAGAAGGAGTGGTACCAGCTCCTGTTTGTATGTCTGGTAGAATTAGACTGTAAACCCATCTGAACCTGAGCTTTTTTTGGTTGGTAGGCTATTAATTGCTGCCTCAACTTCAACTGTTGTTATTGGTTTATTCAGGGTTTTGACTTCTTCCTGGTTTAACTTGGGAGGTTGCAAGTGTCCAGAATTTATCCATTTCTTCCAGGTTTACTGGTTTATGTGCTTAGAGTTGTTTATAGTAATCTCTGATGATCTGTAGTAATCTCAGAAATACAAACCACCATCAGAGGTTGAGCTTTCTTCATATGATTGTTGGCTGCATATATGTCTTCTTTTGAAAGATGTCTGTTCATATTTTTTGTCCACTTTTTAATGGTGTTGTTTTTTTCTTGTAAATTTATGTAAGTTCTTTATAGACATTGGATGAATAGTTTGCAAAAATTTTCTCCCATTTTATAGGTTGTCTGTGTACTCTGTTGATAGTTTATTTTGCTGTGCAGAATCTCTTTAGTTTAATGAGATCCCACTTGTCAATTTTTGCTTCTGTTGCAATTGCTTTTGTCAACTTTGTCATGAAATCTTTGCCTATGTCCATGCCTCAAATGGTATTGCCCAGGTTGTCTTCCAGGAATTTTATAGTTTTGTGTTTTACATTTAAGTCTTTAATTCATCTTGAGCTAATTTTTGTATATGGTTTAAGGAAGGGGTTCAATTTCAGTCTTCTGCATATAGCTAGCTAGTTATCGCAGCACCATTTATTGAATAGAGAGCCCTTTCCCCATTGCTTGCTTTTGTCAGGTTTGTCAAAGATCAGATAGTTGTAGGTGTGTGGTCTTATTTCTGGGTTCTCTATGCTGTTCCATTGGTCTATGTGTCTGTTTATGTACTAGTACCATGCTATTTGATTACTGTAGCTCAGTAGTATAGTTTGAAGTAGGGTGGCATGATGCCACCAGCTTTGTTCTTTTTGCTTAGAATTGCCTTTGGTATTCAGGCTCTGTTTTGTTTCCATTGGAATTTTAAAATAGTTCTCTCTAGTTCTGAGAAGAATGTCATTGGTAGTTTAATAGGAATAGCAATTGATTCTATAAATTGCTTTGGGCAGTATGACCATTTAACAATATTGATTCTTCCTATCCTTGCACATGGGAATATTTTTCATTTATTTATGTCATTTCTGATTTATTTGAGCACTGGTTTGTAGTTCTTGTAGAAATCTTGCATCTTCAGAGTTAGCTGTATTCCTAGATTATTTTGTGTATGTCTGAATCTGCCTGTTTTTTATTTACTTTTCAGAATATCCATGTAGTTTAGTTTCAAAAAAGATGTTTTACAGATATTTTAGGTGTAATCAGTAGGAGGAATAGGGAATAGTTAGACTTACATCGCTGTAGCACACTAGTGTTGATTTAAGATAATAACATAATCATAAAGATATTTGGAAACATCTAAAATTTAACAGGAATAGATGCAAGTATTTCATGCACCATGCTTCCAAATCTAATGCTTTATTTCTGCATCCGATACTGAAGACTTCTCAGTCTTGAAATTTTTTGGCTTCTCCTGGTTCTCTTCAGCAATTCTGATGTTTGTTTCGTTTTGGTTTTATTTTGGTCAAATTTTTGTCAGCCTAAATCTTAAAGCCCAAGTTTCCTGGAAAACACTCTCTGGCATGACGCTTTATTTATGCTAATTATGCAGTTTCATCAAGTCTCCTCCTTTAATTACTGCTTACATGCTGATGACTAGTAAATCTCTCCAGCTCAAACCTTATCCTAAGTTTTCTCACTCGTGAATCAAAATGTTGACTAATCATATCCCCTTGTGTATCCAAATCTCCTCAAAATCAACACATCAGAAATGGAAACTCCTTCCTAAATATGTCAATTTCCACAAATATGCCACTAATATATAAGGTAAGGGCTTAAGCCTTACTTGTGGAAGTCCAATTCAGTTTTCATCAGAAACAGGTTTTGAAATATAAGTAAGAGTTAATCAAATGAAAATGGCATGAAATCCCATGGTAGATTTAGGAGGATATGTGTGAGTTGGTGTTATTAAAATAGTGATGAAATTTTGCCATAAATGGCAGTATTAGTTATATAAACTAGAAATCTACAAGTTATGCCATAGTCTCCTCTTTTCCAGTCTTCATATTCTGACATACACAATATGTTCTATAAATATTCTTTGGCATATTTTTTTTTCCTTTTCCAATTATTCCTTCCACCAACATCTAGTCTGGATAAAAGCAATGGCCACTTATCCGGTTCTTCTGATGCCAGTCTTGTTTGTTCTTAAATGCATCCTCTAGGCTCTTTTTAGTTTGTCCCTATAAAATACAAATTTGATCATATGTCTTCTTAGCCAGTATTCTTCAATCATTCCACTTTTCCTACAAAATGACATTCAAATTTCTAAAGAAGTTGCCTTTGAGAATAAGTTCTCTTTGACTTTAACCCATTAGTCTCCATACTCTTCTATTTACGCTGCTTTTCCCTTACTTTGGATTTAGTAATGCTAACCCACATGTATTTTCCTGGACCCACTATCGGGTTTCACACCATCATGTCCTCATTTCTTTAACCCCGACTGATGTTTCAAACTCATTTTAAGTGTCAACTGAGATAGACTTCCACAGGTAAGCATTAATCGCTTCCCTCATCTGTCAGTACTTTCATCCTTATCTACATCAGAGGCACTGATCTATAATCCTGGATCTTAAACATTTGATCTTTAACATTTGATCATTAATCTGAGGCCTTTCTCTAAATTATGGAACTCTATATCTAGCTTCCTACCTAATCTCTTCACTTGTGAATCTCAAAGGCAGCACAAATTCAGTAGGGCCAATATATAATTGCTTCTACTGCTGATTATTTTCTAGTATTCCCCATGCGGTGAATGTCACCACCATGTAGTCACTTTTACCAGCTGGAGAATTGCTCATCTTTTTTCCCATTTTCCTCTCCTTTATTCTTTAAAAGCAACCCAACCAGTTTCTATGAATTTAATCTCCAGTATATTCCTATTTCTTTCAAAGCTATCATCATTTGTCACATGGGCTATGTGTCCTCTTCATTCACAATTCTCTTCCTCCTGTTTATTTCCAAAGCTGAAGCCAAAATGATACTTTGAAAGTTAAAATCTGATGGTATCAATCCTATGCTTACAATATTTCAATAACATCTCATTACTTTTAGGGTAAAGGCAGATGTTCTTAAAAAAGCACATAGAACACGGCCTGGCCTTTAAATCTCCAATCTCTTCCTTGAAGACCCAAATGTTTTCTCCTACCACAGGCCTTTTCTATATTTTTTGTAGTTTTCTTTTCCTGCATTATTAATCTGCAACCCCAACACACATATACATAGAAATGACTTATAAACCCTACTGTTTTAAGATGTCAGGTCAATGATTTTCTCAATGACACAATCTCTGGCTTGGGAAAATCTTCATGTACAAAAGAAAGATGCTTGAGATTAATGAATCATGACCAACAGGATTTAACAATTTCCAGAAGGAACTTGAAAGAACTAGAGCTAGGTGAATTTCGAAAGGAAAATTAAGATTCCAAGTGGCGAAATTAAGCTGATGATTCACTAATAGTGAGATTGACTTGAATTAAACTAGCACTATGCAACTATCAACAAGTCTTAACAGATAGTTTCAAATATACTTAATAGCACATCAGCATTTTCTGCAATTAAAGATCCTTAAAAAATGTCACATCTTTAAGGATCAGCTGAGCAATTTTACATATATTATTACTGTTATTATTCATCATGACTACACAGTAATTCCCCTTTTATAAGATTATACCTTTTCAGATTTTTCCTGGTTGGGGAATTTATTTGGGTTATGAAAAGAAAAATGAATGTAACTCACCTTTTAAAAAAGCACTTATTTCAAACATTCAAATTCTAGATGTTCCTCAGAAGGTCCAAAGGTAATTTAATTTGTATGAACTTCTTCAAAGACATTTGTAACTTAACAATCTTGTGTAGCTATTAAAGTTTTTACAGTCTCCTAAATTCATATAATTACTTATGTGGTTTTAAGGATGATAGCTATGAAATATTTTCAAAATTTAAAGTCATTAGTAACATCAAGTTTATTCATATAACACTAAAGTCAGTTAATTCAACATTTCAACAGACAAAATAGGGAAAACTTTTAATTGGAAATAACAATTTTGAAAATAATTCTTGTATAAAATTTCACTGGGATAAGAAAATTAAAATGTTTTAGATGTGCTAAGAATAGAATTACTCTATTGACAACAGAGTAATGTAAGAGCACTTGTTGAAAAATAAGAGGGCGTATCCACTTAGTCAATTATTTACTCTTTAAATATTTGTCATGCCAATACTATGTGAAAAACTCTGCACAGGGTGCTGAGGATCCAAAGGAAAATGAGAAACTCCTGTTTCCAAGGAGCTACTTAGTGAACCCAGAAATGAAGCGACTATGAAACCATGTGGCAAGCTTTAAAATCAAGTTAAAGGCAATGCATTTTAGGGGCACAAATGAAAGAATAATACCTTAAATTCATACTCTCAGCAAGGTTTTTGTGTAGACTAAGTAAACAACATGACTTGTACATGTGTTTGTGGCCAATTTTAAACATATATAGATATCCCTCTAATAAAATTAGTAATTTTTGAATAACACTTTAATTTTATATTTCTGAATAAACAGAAAAGTTAATGACTGTCACAAGAATGAGTCTATTAAACACATTTATATATATAATTTGCTAATATGATAACAAGTAGTCATAATAAAAGTAAATTTGAGGACAATCATTGTGTCTCCTGAACTCTTCATTACAATTCACATATTTTAAGTGAGATGAGTAATCTAAGAGTAGCAAGTAGGTTTTAGGCCTGATTAACTGCTACAGACTGTCTGAAGTGCAATAGAGAGAAGGATTCTAAAGATGTCTGGCGAAGTGGAAAAGAATGTAGTTATTGATTATCTATATGTGCTATGGGCACGAGAAAGGGGAATATTGACACACTATGCATGCCATCCCTGGAGTAGATCAACAGCATTAGATGTTACACATTTAGCCTCAAGAACAGGGAAACAGACGGAATGTGATGCATTAAAGTTAAATGTTTTTTGTGGGGGGAGAAAGAGGTTATAAACAGTCATTCAAAGATAAGCTACTCAGACTAAAGTCAGCGCTTAAGCTCAAGGGAAAGAAGAAATGGTTTGGGAGTAAAGGAATGGAACAATGGAAGCCTACTCAGACCAACTCCATTTAAAGCTCTCATTTATTTTTTGACTGCAATTGTAAAGAGAAACAAACAAACAAAATGTTTGAATGTGGTATTGATTTATGTCTAGATGGGGTTGATCTTCATGAGATATTCTTTGGGGAAAATAAATCAACCGAACGGTAACTTTTAAAACCATGGTATTTTTAAGTTACTGAAGACTTTTGAACACCAGTAGAGGATACACTAGTGTTTCGTGCTGTTACATTCAAACAATCCTTAAAAACTGGAATAGTTGATAATCTCAAATTAAGATCTCTGAAATGCTAATACCCACTGTGCAACAGTAGTCTTAGCTTGGTGGAATAATAAGCTAGATTTAATCACCGATCAATACAACATATTTATATTGAATACAAAATCAAATTAACTCCAATAAGAAAAATGGTAGGACTTATTTTTAGAGTAAAGTTTTTTTCCCTCAGTACAGTCTATCAAGCCTGACGTTTCGTGTCTTCTGTGTCTTCTTTGCTCCTATGTTTTCATTCCTTTCTCTCATGCATTTTTATGCATGCAAAATTGAAGCTAACAGACATATTGTTTCCACTTGCTTTATTTCCATAAATATATGGGTGTAAGAGAAAGATTGTACACACACACAGACCACACACACACACACACACACACATGCACACACAAAATCAAGCCATTTCTAAAATTCAGAAAGGGTATGCATAAAGTTAGGAATAATAAATGTCCAAAGTAAAATTATGATATCCATTTCAAAGCTTTCCTCTATTGCTGCATAGTGATCTGAAAGTCAGGAATAACTTGTTGATGACCTCACTAACCTCGGTTTTCATGCCAGTATAGATATCTGTTGGCAATGAAACATTGTAGCTTCTAAGAAAGAAGACATTGCTATATATCTATGTGTATTGTCTATCTAGATATCTATCTATCTCTATCTACATTTCTATTTATCTAGGTATATTTGTCTGTCTTGCTATTCTTTTGATCTCAAACATAGCTTTTTGTATTAGGAATACATCTACTACTTGGTTACCTTTAATATTTCTTTCTTAAATAATTTAATAATTTTAGCAGAAGTGAACCTAAATGGCGATTTTTCTTTTATAAAAATATTTCTTGATTTTATTATATTGCCATAACATAGTATAAAAAGTGGTTTTTACAAATAGTTTTCCTTATTCAGCAAGCGAGAATATTTATGATTTAGTTAATTGGTCAAATGTTACTTAGTAAACGTAACTGTGCTGATGAAAATCCAGACATCTTAGGAATATACATTTCTTATTTCTTTACTTTTTCATTTGATCCCCCCACTTCTTATATACCTCTTCATTTCTCTACCAAAATTGTAGCAAAACAAACTAACACATTTTATTTCTATGGGTATTTAGTGAATTTCATAAATTGGGTGACACTCCTTTTAAGTTGAGGACATTGTTTATTTGTTTTTTTGTTTTTTTTTATATATTTTGCTTTTATCAAATAACCATCCAGTCCTAACCATTTCATCAGTTCATTTCTGCACAATCTTTATTAAGAAACACCGTAGAATAGTGTATTGTCTCTCCATATATAGATAAATTTTATTGCATTCTACAAAGAATAATACTGTAATCTATTTGGATAAAGGTATTTGCATATTTTTTACTTTGATTATCCTGTGACAAATATATATGTCTCCAGTAGACAGCTAGTTACCCTGTGAATCACTACTTCACATTCACAGTTTGTTTCCTTACCTAATAAAGGCAAATTCATCATTATCTTCATCAAAAGATATAAAGATATATAAATATAGGCTGTAAAATAAATCAGGAATGTGGTTTACTTTATATTCTCTGCTCATGGCAAAAATAAATGCCCCTTAAATAAGAAGGTCATAAAGTTGCAAGCACATGCAAAAAATTTTATTTTAAAAATGTCATAATGACTTATGGAAAATGACACCATACACTTTTATTTTGCCTATAGAGAAACATAATCTATACTACATGACACATTGAAAAGTCTATGAATGGACATGCATATCTTATTACATTTTAATTCAATTCACTCTAAAATTTTCTATCAAAATCTTATCAAGCCAAACAGAACACAGTATGATAAAGAAATTTGTCATTATTTATTTTTCTAGGTTTATTGAGATATAATTGGCAAAAAATGTATAATGTATAATATGATAATTTGATGTCCATCGACATAGTGAAATGATTAAAATTAAGTTAGTTAACACATACATCATCTCACATAGGTACTGTGTGTGTGTGTGTGTGTGTGTGTGTGTGTGTGTGTGTGTGTTGTGTGTATGTGTAGTGAGAGCACAAGATTTACCCTCTTAGCAAATTTCAAATATATAGTACAATATTATTAATTATAGTCACAATGCTATATATGAATAAGATCCCAGATCTTATTCATCTTATAACTGAGAGTTTGCATCTTTTGACCAACATCTCCCCATTTTCACCACTGCCCTTCCTCTCCCAGACTCTGGTAAGTACCATTTTATTCTGTCCTTCAGTAGGATGAACTTTTTAAGATTCCACATATAGGTAACATCATACAGTATTTGTCTTTCTGTGTCTGGCTTGTTTCACTTAGTATAATGTCCTCCGGGTTCATCCATGTCATTGCAAATGGCAGGATTTCTTTTTTTGGGGGGGAGGTGAGGGACTGAATAATATTTCATTCTCTCTCTGTTTCTCTTTGTGTATATGAAATTTTTTTAAATTCATTTGTCAGCAAACACTTATGTTATTTCCATATCTTGGCAATTAATAATACTGCAGTGAACATGGGAGTGCAGCCATTTCTTCTGAAATCTACATCCTTGGAAGGAAAAATAAAAACAAAGCCTTCTAATTACTCCAACAAGGATGAAGTAAGCTTCACTAGTAGCAAAGAATGTGGTGGAAAGCCCTGAGTAATGAAGCACTGGAAAGATAAGGAATTAATGAAATGGCAACAGAAAGGGAATAGTAAAGAATGTACTGTAAAAAATATTTGACCAATTTTGGCTATTAATTGGTTTTGGAACCAATTAACACATGCATCATCTCACATAGGTGCCATTTTTGTGTGTATATTAATTGTGTTTAGAACAAGGAAATAAAAATGACTTTGAGGTCTCATGCTAGAGTATGCAGTAAAACACTTAGACTTTTATTAGAAATAATGAGAAAAAGATAATTTTATAGAAAGATTTCAGTTTAGATAAAAATCATAATTAGTTCACCTAAATGTGGTCCCTCATAAAAAAGAAACACAAATCTAAGCCCAAAAGTTTCAGGACTGTTGAAGACCTCTAGCCAATCAGAATATCATAAAACCTTCATAATACCATTACTTATCTGTGATGGCTTAAATGTGTTCATGAAAGTTGCCCCACAATTCATTTATCTCTCCTCTCACAAACTCCTCCATCTTTAGAGCATCTAATTCCTTCAGTTTGTGTTAGTTGGAGTTGGAGTCTGGGTTAAAAATTTTGAATTTCATTAAAAGGAGACAATAGATAAGTTAGCCTTATAGCACTTGTTGTATCTTGATCCCACTTCTAAACACTTCACATATACCAACTCCTTGGTTTTCAAAACAACTGTGTAAGTTATGTGCTATCATTTTACCCATGTTATAAATGAGAAAACAGGCGTAAAGAAGTTATATACTGTAGGTAACTCAGTAACTAGTAGAGCTGGAATTCAGCCTGGTTTCAGAAAGCTCACTTTTAACTGTAACCTACAGGGTCTCTAAGGACTACAGTAGCCTTGCTTCTTAATGGAAAAGGAAATTTGGTGATAGCTTGAAGAATCACACTATATTCTCAGCATCTTTTATATTGAGAGAACACAAGGCATGGTCAATTTTCATGGCTTTAAAATGTAGAGCATTAATTGCATGTCTGCTTCCTTTCTCAGTCTATTTGATTAATAAAGGAAATATCTAATTAGTGGCTACCAGCTATGCTGGTCTATTTGCTTTGCTAGACTGGGGAATAGGGTTGAAGTATTCCAGACTAATAGAAATTGATCTCATACTCTCTTAACACATAGTTTACTTTGTAGTCCACGTTGTACTGAAAAAAATATAAGGGAGTGTCTTGATTTTCTGAGGCTCAGAGCTAGTTAAAGGAAAAATATATAGACAATTTTGAAACATCTGCTTGTCATAGAATTGAGCTTGAGTCTTCAATGCCTGATTCTAAGCCTTGAATTTAATTACTAGAACAAGAGTATGATTATAATGATGAGTCAAACTAACTAACGAATAATGGCGTCCTGTTCACGCACACACTCTAACTTTGGTCTTCATTTACTTTGTCTGTGGAGTATAATGCAGGACATTGGGAAAAGAAATTCCTTCAGTTGGGAAGTTACAGTTACAAAAGAATCAAAAATAAGCCACCACATTTATGAATATAAATTACAGAGTAACTCAGCGTACGCTATGTAATTTGATTTTCCTAATTACTTTTTCAAATAGATAAAATATATTTTATCATCTCTGTTTTAGGAAGGAAGAAAATAAAACTCAAATGTAAGTGATTTACCCAAGTTGATAAAGCTACTAACTTGGATATAATCCAGGTCTCCTGCGTCCAGTTCCTGTGCAGCTTTGACTACAGCCTTAGAATTTTTAATTAGGATAAGCAGTAAGAGAGTAACCCCCAAATCTGTCATTAGCACCTCTAAGGCTCCCTTCTCACTTACACTTACATGGCCTTCTGGATTGACAGGGTGTCTTACTGGACATGGGGACCCTGGCTGATGGAGTTTCTCCATCTTGTGGCTATGCCGTCTGGAACTTGATGTGTCCTCAGTTGCTGATACAGGGGTAGAGGGCACTGAAGGGTCTCAGACCACCAATTAAATGTTTCATCAGTTCTTCTCATAAACCGTTATCCAGAAATAGTCACATAGTGGAAAATCTCGTTCCTCTGTGAGACCAGAAAGGGAGGAGAATTGGATGTGGGTAAGCACTAAGAGCCTTCTTTCAATATGACCTTGGATGACTAATAATCAAAGGCATGCAAATGAACATTAAAAACCCTTATAAAATAATTCTCCATAGCAGGGCTTTCTGCAATTAATTCCTATTTCTATGACAGAAGTGCCAAAACTAAGAAATAAAAAACCCTTTAGAGGAGATCCAAAACACATCATGCATGCTAACCACATTTAAAGTGCAAACAGCCTGAAAGGCAGCCAGCTAAAACCTTCCTTACACTCTGAAAACAGTAGCCTGTATTGCTCTGAGATTGTGGATCCAACTGACTGTCAAAACAGAGAGAAGAAATAAATATATTTCTTTTTGCTTATTAGTTAATTCATTAAATTTTTTTCCTGAGAGCAAGACATTACAAAGTCCAAGATCTACTGTGAAGTATTGTGATACTTCAGACAAATGGGGCTGTGATTATTAATCAGTATTAATCAGTTGAACTCAGGAAACCTGAGAGAGTAGCTAGGTAAATGACCTGAACCATTTTATGTCTTGGAAATCCAAGAGACACTATGATTTAGTGGAAAAAGAGTGAGCTGTGGGTCAAATGTCCTTGCTCTGGTTCTTGATTATGCCATTCGCTGAGCCTCAGGCTGGCTGACTATAAAAAAGACATGAATATTAACACTTTACTTTCTGGGTGACTGTGAGCCACCAACGTGATAGTTTTTATGAAAGCACTTTTTAGGCTGTAAAGCACCAAAAATACCTTAGTTATTATTGGAAATGTTTGAAGTTTATATAGATTTTTAAAAAGACCAAATTTCATGACACACAAGAACTACCATCTGACCATGAAAAATGGGGCCATAAGAACTTTAGCCTTCAGTTTCTTCATTTCCTAGTTCTTACTGCTGGCAGGTTAAAAGCAGTATATCCTGTTCTCCCTTCCTCTATGCACGTACAGGACAGTTCGAGCTTATTTTATGATGTGGAACAATGATCAGTTTTAGAAATATATTTTTAAAGTTCATTTTACATGATCATTAAATAAACCATGTATTCAGTAAAAAATAAATAAGAAAGAAGCTTTAAGATTTTAAGCAAGCTGAAAAAGTAGAATACTTACACTTTTTTGTCCTGAAAGATTTGGCTATAAAGACGTTTCATATGATCAGTGTGATGAGACTTACCCCATTTTATGAAAGATGTAGTCTTCATGTTTGCCTCTAGCAAGTAAGATAAGCTCCTTTTAACAAAATGTTGTAAATCTTAGATCCTGCAGTTTTAACTGCTAAGGTGAACTTGATCAAATGAATGAATGACTTGGTCAATAAGACATTCTTAATTCCTTGAATGTAAATCTGTACTGCTTAAACCATGTGGCCAGGTGGCAAAGCAATATGTGCATGCTGCTTGCCATGGTACTAGTATTTTATTTATGCTAGTAGATTAAGAAATACATGTTAAAACTGTATTTTTAGTTACAATCACTGGTTGACACATATGAATTCCTTCTAAAATCTAATCCTCACCTTTACATTTTATTTAAAGCCAGAATTTAAACTGTGTCTTTTAAAACTGCTTAAGCAAACAGAGTGTTAGAGGGCTCCTGAAAAGAAAGTCATTCTTTCTGTAGATAGCTATTTTCCAGCATGCTTATTTAGATATTTCCATATGGATAGCCTAACATGAGCAAAGCTCTACCTTGCCATGTCTCTTTCCTCTCAACTGTATATGTTTGTTGGTTTATTCATTTAACATATATTTGTTGAAACCTGTCTTTGCTAGGCACTCTTCCAGATACTAGGAATAGAGCACAGTAAGAGGACAGAAAGTGACTTTGGGTTTGGGGGACCCTTGACATATGGAAGCCCCCTCTGAGGAGTTGGTGGTAAGCAGATACCTAAATCACTCAGCTAAACAAAATTGGAAGTGAAAATTGGGAGCAAAGATTTCATTTGTGTCTGGAAGGAGAGAGTTTCAGGCACAAACACAGAAGCCCAAGGTAGGAGTGGCCCTGGTGTGTTGAGACAGAAGTAAATGTGGCTAACCTAGAGTGAGGAAATTAAAGAAGGTCCCAAACATATGTCCTGGAAGACCTCATAGGTCAGAATGAAAATTGTGGATTCACCTTTGAATGAGAGAGCAGCCACTAGAGGTTTGGGAATAGGAAGAAGGGATGAGACTAAGTTTGTGTTTTAAGGACCACCCTGGCTGCAGCCTAAAGAATAGACTAAAATAAGTTCGTGCATACAGGGACACTAGTTAAGAGACAAATGAAGCAAGCCAGAAGCCCTCCTCTATGTACCTGAGATTCAATTATTGGTATTTATGAGAAGATTGATACACTAAATTAACCAAAGACTGGAAGCTCCAGTAACCTAGTTTTGATATCATTGAGCTTATGACTTTGTTTGGTTATTTGTTTAATATTCCTTGAGAGAGCTGGTAAATTCCAAAATCTTTAAGGTCTCAGTTCCACTTATCAGTAAAACATAATAGCTGTTTTCCCTTCCACATGCAATGGTGGAAAGATCAAAAGGAAGTAATGTGTAATAAAAGCACTGGGTAAACCATAAACTTCAAAGGATGGTGCTTTATAAATATTAGGCATTATTATGCATAATTACTGGTGTTGATTTGATTTTCAGAAGAAGACCCCTGTTTTCTCTAGATTGGTCAAAGAGGAGCCAAGCAACATTCCAGAATACTTGAAATCTTGCTAATACCCAGAGTAAAGTAGGTAGACTCAGAAGACGATTGTTGGAGATTTTTTTTTTTTGAAAGTGTGTTTTTCCTTTAAATACAAGAGGTATAAAATTGACCAATTTGAAATACTTACAGCTGTTGGGGTAGCTTTTGAAAATGTCTCTGTGAAATGTCAGAGTTGTCATTATGAAAGTGAGCCATGGTGGTTTTGCTGACTATGTCAAAGCTACGTCTCGGAACATGAGTACACCCATGCATAGTGCATATTATTCTGGGCACCCCGACCTCTTATTGAGACAAACTCAAAAGCAAAATGATATGGTGCTCTGATGGTTACAGTAGAATTTAATCTAATCATTTTTTAGTGAGTGGAAAACCAACCAGATGTCTCCAACAATCTCCTTGTCTTTCCACATTACTTATTGCCCAGTCTTTTCTGCATTATATTGAAAATACTAAGGCATGTAGAAAATATTAAGGCCTACAATTGAATTGACTGGACAAGGAGTTCTTGTCTGTCTTTGTGAGTTCTAGTCTATTAGAGTCCTTTGCTCTGTATTGACTAGTTATTTCCTTATAATTAGATTCAGTTCCTCTTCAAGCTCTTCACTCAAATCTTGCCAAGGTTTTCTGAGGGATGATTCCACAACCAAAACCTTTCTTTTCAGAAGCAAGTGGAGATGAGCAAGGGTAGAAGGAGTAACCCCTTTTGAAAATGTTGCCCTTCACTCCCATAAAGACTTTTTCAGCTGGCATCACAGCACATTATTTATAATCCCAACTAGCATTTATAAATATTTAGATTTTACAAAATGCTTTTTAAAACCTTTTCAAAAAATTAGCTCTCTCTTATACACACTCACACAAACACACACATACACACAATGAAAGATCTAGCATGATTTTGTGATGCAGAAATTGAAGTACATGTACAAACGCATATCATAGAACCAGGAAATGAACCTGTCTTTCAATTTTAATTCCAATTTTTTTCTACTGATTCATAGCTGCTTAGAAAAAGTGTTAGTATAGTCTTGCAAATGTATACGCACAAGTAATTTAATAATTTACTTACAGGCGTATCTGCCCTGATGGAGATTAGGCACATAGAGGAAAAGAGAATTCAGAAATTGGCTGTGCCTAAGTTGGAATCCCTGCCCCTTCACTTACTAGCACTTCAGCAAGTGCTTATTGATTCGACAAATATTTATTGATCATATATCGAGTGACAGAAGCTTTCCTAGAAAAATGTGTTAGAAACAGCTAAGTTTTTCATGGTCTAGATGAGAAAACCAGGAAAGAGAGGCAAATACCTAAGTTTCCAAAGTGAAGTTAGAAGAAGAGATAAATACATGTAAATTCTATTTTAATTACCTGTCTCTTATGTCAAACTGCGCTCCAATTGCTAATAAGTATACTAACTTTGTTTAAAGAACATTTTTATAAAATATTATTTCTATAGAAGAGCTTATAATTTATTTAAATAAAGATATGTCCCAACTGGATAATTCTAGGTTGTAAGATGTTTGAATCCAACTGTTGGATATTCAGAAATCTACAGTATTGATATTTACAGAAGCCTAGAGAGCAAACAATAAAAGTGGACAGAATTTGGAGAAATAAGGCAGGAAATAAAAGCATTATTTTTAACAGAAAATGTATTAGGGGTGACTATTAGCTTGTGCATACACATTCAGAACATTGCAAATATGAGATATGTACAAAGGAATTATTGCTAAAAAAAAAAAAGGAGTAAAAGCTATAGAAACCCATGTAAAATACATGCCAGAATTATTCTTCCTAACTTAAAGAACATCAAACACCAAGAAATGGGAAATATATTATAAAATTATGTTGATAAAATATTCCATATTATAATCAAAGAAAGTACAAAAAAGTCCAATGTGGTTAATTAAACAGTAAAATCAAGACATGACATATGCCAGCAACATAAAGCAAATTAAAGGCTGGGCACAGTGGCTCACGCCTGTAATCCCAGCACTTTGGGAGGCTGAGGTGGGCGGATCACAAGGTCAAGAGATCAAGACCATCCTGGCCAACATGGTGAAACCCCGTCTCTACTAAAAATACAAAATAATTAGCTCGGCGTGGTGGTGCGCACCTGTGGTCCCAGCTACTCGGGAGGCTGAGGCAGGAGAATTGCTTGAACCCGGGAGGCAGAGGTTGCAGTGAGCTGAGGTTGCACCACTGCACTCCAGCCTGGCGCCTGGTGACGGAGTGAAACTCTGTCTCAAAAAATAAAAAAGCAAATTAAATAGTGAGATTTATCTTCCTCAAAACAGAAAACAACTTATTGAAGAGAATTAGTTAAAGAGAGATGATGGCATTTGTCAGAGTACCTTTCAATTGACCATTTAATTTTTAAATATTTTTATGTTTAATGCACGTTAATGGTATATTTATTTTCTTGGATATAAAACTGTGTGTCAAGGATTTTTAAAACCTTACTATATAACTGTATGTAAACAGTTAATAGAAAACGTCTTTTTCTTGTTTTAGAAACATTGTTTTCCACGTGTGGTTTAGCATTTTTTTTTTAATTAAAGAGGTAGCACTGAGATAAAATGCACACACCAAAATTTAATAATAATGTATTCTTTTCCCCACTGTGTATGTTACCAGACCCGTGAGTCATCTACCTTTATTTCTATTCAAGGAAACATCTATGATTCAAGCCCATTAAAAGTGGTCAACAGAAAGAATATTTTAGGGTAAGGAAATAACATGTTTGAATAGTACATGTTTCTATTCCCATAACACCTCAGAATTTGGGCACAATCTACAAATAAATAGATGGATAGAGGCAGATTTTGGTAGATGATAGACAATAGATAGATAATAGATCAACCTGATCATTATATGTGAAACATTATATATATAAATAACTATTTCTAGATAATCATAGAAGGTTTTAAACTATTGGGTGAAATGTGACAATTCAAATATTTTTAAGTTAAAAGAATAGCAGTTTCTGGTATTTACCAATTATAATATAATTAAATAATGTCTTGGATAGCTCAGAAAGTCAACCCTTCAATTATCCTGACTTCTTATAGTATGCTCTAGGTAACTAGCTTTTTAGTTTAGGAACTCTGTCATCCTTATCTACAAAGTCTTCTTTTGTATTTTTCCCTAGAAGTTAGAATAAAATACTTTCCCCCAGTTTTTGTAATTATGTCAATACAACGTATCCCATAAACCCACTATTGAAATGTTTATTCCAAATGTCTTTGCCTTTCCTGCAAGATTAAAACAAAACCCAATTTATTCTACAAGAGGATTTGCCTACGGCCAGAAAGTTACTGCCTTGCTTAGAAAATATGTTCTATTCCTTTTTAGTTTTTTATCTTATTTGGAATCGTGTGACTGATAGAACCTTGCAGGGATCACAGTCAACCTAATGAAACATTTTTATTATAATAACAGCTAACATTTATTTAGTGAATGTACTTTGTGACAACTCTTTCCAAATACTTGACCCTTAGCATCTCATTTAATCCACACAATAATTTGATGAGGATGGGTAACAATGAGCTTCATTTAATACACAGAAAAATGAAACATTCAGCAGGGTTAGCACCATGCTCAGGATCACTTATGTACTGTGGGTAGAGCCAAAATATGAACCCAGGTAGTCTGGTGCCAAGTCTTACTCCAGCTTTTCTATGATATGGATTAAAGCCAAATTTTGGGCATCATTTAGTCATTATCAGCTTTCGTTCTCAATCTAGGCTTTTATATTAGTTTTACATAATTTTCAAGCCCTTCAAAGATGACTAGAAGTCACGCATTAGTCATACATCGTGTTTGGGAAAAGGAAACCATAACAGAGCTTGATTGCGATGCATTTCATTTCAGTTCTTTTATAAAAATAAGTGTGCGATGCCACCCTTTCCTGTCCTGCCTTTTCATCTTCCACCATGACAGCTTTTTCTGCGTCTTCTGCAGACTCATCTTTTATGCGTCCTTCAAATATTGGTGGTCTACAGCAGCGGTCCTCAAACTTTTTGGCACAGGGACCAGTTTTGTGGAAAACAGTTTTCCTACAGTCCATCAAGGGGAAGGGGCGGGGGGTGGTTTCGGGCTGACACTTCCACCTCAGATCATCAGGCATTTGTTATATTCTCTTAAGGAGCGCGCACCCTGGATCCCTCGCATGGGCGGTTCACAGTAGATTCGCGCTCCTATAATAATCTGCTCCCTCGCCTGCCCACCCACCCGCCAGTACCCCTGGTCTACAGGATCTTTGGCTCAGGACCTTTCTCCATAAATTTCCAAGTGATATGACCAGTCAGCACCAAAGACTACCTGTTGCATTAGCAGCTTCCAAATCCTCTTTTCTAGACCCTGCTTATTTTGTGAGCTCTGGATTAATATATATCACTGTTTTGCTAAGAGTTATGCTAAGATCTTCTACAGGGATAAAATGCCAGAATTAAAGTCACCCATATTCTCCTTATTCAAACTGCCTTTTCTTCCCATTTTTAAAATTAATTATCTTCTCCGTGGGCATATAATCTCAGAGAAAAGCCACCGGCCTATTTTGTTGCCTGTTTCATTGCCCTTTCCAGTCATAGTCTTCTAGTTACAAAGTATGTAGATTTTACTGACCAAATTCTGTTTAAATATGCTCCCTCCTTTTCATTCCTTGTTTTACTCATCTACTTTGTCTTCATATTGTGATATGTTGATTGTGTGATAGACCCCAAATGGTCTTTTTTTTTCTCTCAACTGGTTTCATTTTTCACCTTAAAACCAGTTATCCCTTTACAAAACAAAGAAAAACCAAAACACATTCTTGACATTGTTACATGCCACAGTCTAATCATTCCACATATCCATGGAAGGTGTCCTGGCTTTCTAATGTGGCATATCAAAGTCATCTCATAACATTCTTAACCAATTTCCTTTACCCTTTCTCCTCTCAGATGATACCGTAGCCACATACCATACCATATTATCTTCCCTGAATATAACACCTCTTACTTTTTTTTTTTTTTAACTGATATCCAGTCTCTTGGATCTCTCTTTTCCTGTATACTTACAACAACAATCCTACATTTCTACTCATCATATAAATCGTAATCCCTCAACAGCAACAAAAAATGACCATCAGCAGGAAATTTTTTTTTCTCTTTGGTAGCACTTTGTGTTCTATCTACTGCTGGAGATAAGTTGTTGAATTTTATTTTTCTTAATTTATTGATTTTCCAACATAAATTCCAAGTTGAACAAAATACAGTATTAGTTGTACAGGCCATATAAAAAACTTCTCCTGTAAAATTGCTTGGTACACAGTAAACATGCAACAAATGCTGCTAAGCTAATAAATGATTGAATAGTGGAGAACAATTATAAGATTTATATGGAATTGGCATATATTCAATGTTTATATCACAGAGGGATAATATACACTATAAGATAAGTAGTTTGGATGCCATAAAAACCTGAAGGAAGGACACTGGCATTAATGCAAAAGTAATAATTCATTTGTATAGTAGCAAACAAATGCCACACTGTTACATAATTCATTTTACTGTACTAAAAAACACTTGCAGGCATTAATTTTCACAATACAGATTTATAACAAAACAATAACATTTCAAGGTCAAAAAATGCTAATTCACTCCTGGGCAAATGCAAGAATGCCTTATTGGAAAGAAGTTAGAATAATTAATATTGCAGATAAAGTACCTGACATTTGATTAATAAAATCAGAATATCAGATTAAGGCAAAGGTTAGTTAAAAAAAATAAAGCTTTTTTTTCTCCTTAGGATGACTGTTAGAGCCATTTTTTATGCCAATATATTTGTCCAAATTAATGTCTCTGTATTATTCTGCCGAGGGATTTTGTTTAATTTCTCTCAAAATTCAAACTGTGTTTTCCAAACTTTAGTATGCATATGAATTACTTAGGTATCTTGCTAATAATACAGTCTCTGATTTAGTAGGTTTGGAGGGGGGCCCGTGTGTCTGCATATCTAGCAATGTTCAAGGTGATTCTAGTGCTTTTGGTGTGTGCACCATACTTTGAATAAAGAGTTTAGGGGAGTACTTCCAAATTTTGTTGTACCTTGGAATAGCCAGGGGATCTTTAAAAACAACTGATACCTAGTTTTCACTGCCAGACACTCTGATTTAATTGTATAGGATGCTACCCTAAGCAATGAAATTTTTTACAAATCCCAAATGTTTCTAAGAGACAGAAAAATTTAGGGAGCTACTCGCTTAGGGGATATTTAAAACTATTACGTACGTATTTTCTCCCAAAATGTAAGGTAATAATCTATTCTAATAAAACTATTTAATTACTTATGTTCAGTTATAAATACAAAATATAGTTATTTTATTAGTTATATTTGTAGAGTATCTGTGAATTCATATTTGGATAAAATTATAATATATACTTTAATTCATCATATTTTACCAAAAATCTACATAATTGATGAAAATAAATACTATATTGTTACTTTTTCTAGTGAATATGCAGGGGGAATATATGCTAATTAATAAATACAGTGGCTTAAGAATACTATAGGTTTCCATACACACATGCAAGCACACAGTTGTTTACTGATTTATATAGTACTTATCATGGATCAGATAATGACTTAAGTGCTTTACATATAAACTCACACCAACCTTATGAAATAAGTACTATTATTATCCCCATTTATAGGTATTGAAACTGAGAGGTATTTTGGCTAGGTGACAAAACCAACAAGAGGCAGAACCAACAAGAGTTTCAACCCAAAGATCTCTCAGGGTCGGTACAATAGACTGATATATGATGCTGTCTTTCAATAATTCATTTTGATAATCTGTTGGGTGGATTTGATACTTCTTCCTTTTAATGTGGTATCCCTTTGAAATTATTTCTTAAAGATGATGATGATACATAGTTATTTGCAATAAGAAAAGAGCTGATTGTATCTTACATGACTTTGTATCTGTTCTGGTTGTAAACAGTTTAGCTCTGGGAAAGGTGTTTTACTGAAATCATGATAGGAGGTAGAATGAATTTGTAGAATCTGCCAGAATGGAATTGTTAGAGTTTGTTGTTAGAGATCATTTATTTTTCAATAGAAATTAATGTCAGTGGTGTTTCCAACGGTGAGGAAAAGCAAGGTTTATAGTACCTTTATTTACAGTAGCCAAATTATCTAATATTATAATGCTGATTAAAAATGGCAGCAAAGGGCAAAATTAATTACAAATGTAAAATTACTCAAAAATTATTTTCTACTGCGTAGTGATCATGTGTGTGTGTATTTGTACTCGTTTATTTTTGTGGGAACTGCATCAATCTCTTTTAAAAGTAAATGATGACCAAAAGAATTCTAGAGGGTCTGTTTTGGTAAACAGGAGCTGTCTTCAGAACTCAGTTCCTCTCACATTGTTCATCTAAGGCTCTGGATTATCAGTCTTTGATTGGAAATTATAGAAGAGGGCATTCCTTGCTCTTATATCAAATGAATGTCAGGCAGCAACAGCCTTAATTATCATCTACCTACCATGTGCTTCTCCATGTTACTTCAAACTTGAGTATAACAATTGTTATGCTGGAATCACCAGATTATAAGAACCACCATTTTACAGGGATAACTACATTGCAATTCAATTTTACAGAGAACTTCAATTATAAGAAAATAAAATGACTATTTTTGATAGATACTTGTTTCTTTTTCTTTCCTGCTTTATGCTATAGCTGTGAACTTACATATTACCACAAAATGGGGAAAGTTAGTATCTTTCCCTCCAAACATTTGCATGAATACTTATAACATTAAGGCAATTGTCTAGTTGATTAGTGTAAACATGGCCAGAGAACCTTATAAAAAAGTAAGCCTTTTTTGTTCCTTATCATTTCTTATGTTTGGTATTCTTCTAAAGCTGTTTTTTTTTCTCAACCAAGTAGAGTTTTGTTTTGTGGAAAAAAATTATTTTAATGCTAAAAGTCCAAAATCTGTTTTCTCATAAATGTTACTGTATTTCAAAAGAGGTCATCAGTGTGTTTCATATTTGTACCAATATGGGCACCCAACAGGCTTTAATATTACACAGCAGGGATTTTCTCTGAGACCGTGCAGATGTGGCCACTCTTTCCAACAAGTGAAAGAGGACACAACTGTGGGGAAAATGTGAGGTGAGCGAATTGCTATTATGATTAATACTTTGTGTGCTTTCTGTCCTCTTCTTTCTATAAAGCACAAATACAAGAAAGGACAATTGAGGACATAGCAAAATATCTTGACAAAGCCAAACAGGTCATCCATAAATGAACAATAAATTAGAAATTGAATGTAAACCCTTTAATGCAGGTTTTAAATAAAGTTTGCCAGCCAGCATTTATATCTTGATATCATGAAACCAATGCCTTGACCATATAAACAACTTTTAAAAACATTCTAATGATAAAAATAAATTCAATTATACTTTGAGGTAGGATTTACTCATATTTAATTTCTATATTTAATTAAATCTATGTACAATTTGAAGATCTACTCTCAGAAAATATTTGAATATGTTATTTAAGCAAAACAAATGTACTTGGCTTTCAGAACTTCTGACTGGAAATCACTTAGAATGCTTCATAAAATTAAATCACTTTAATGCTGTATTTCACTAAAGTTTACATTTTTAAATTATGATCAATGTTGTTTGTTAAAAACAAACAAACAAAAATATATTGCAATCATTTAAAGATTCTGTCTTTTACAGAAGCACCAAGGCACATTGCCAGTCATGATGTCACTCTCAGGTCAGCCTCAGCTTCCAGGATGCAGCCCCAAAGTGTGCTTATCTGTCAGCTCACATTCTGCTGGCAACACATTGATCACATACATTTAATATTCTGCATTAAAGTTTTTGTTAAAGTATGATTGACATTAAAAGCTGACTCTAAGTACATACAATATATACAACTTAATGAGTTTGGAGATAAGTAAATACTCAGAAAGTTGTCACCACAGTCAAATCCATAAACACATTCATTACCTCCAAAAGATTCCTCTTACCATCTTCTTCTTATTACTATTATTATTAACTTTTTGGTGTGATAAGAACACGTAACATAAGATCTATATTCTTTGCAAATATTTTAGTGTATAATACTTGAATAAGTATACAATACTTAGCATTTAAGTACATAATACTTAAATAAGCACTTCTGTAAGTATTCTGCTATACTGAAGAACTCTGAAACCTACTCATCTTGTATAACTGAGACTTTTTACCCTTTGGTCACACCTCTCCATTTCCACCTCCCCCAAGGCCCTAGAAACCTCTGTTCTACTCTCTGCTTCTATGAGTTTGACTATTTCAGATTTCTTGTATAAGTGAGACAGGAGTATTTGTCTTTTTATGTCTGGCTTATATCTCTAAGCATAATGTCCTGAGGTTCATCTACACCATTGCAAATGGCAGGATTTCCTTTTTAAAGGCTGAATAATATTCCATTTCATGTATATATCACATTTTCTTTGTCCATTTTTCTACTGATGGAAATGCAGGTTACTTCCATGCCTTTGCTGTTATAAACAACATTTCAGTAAACATGGGAGTGCAGATATCTCTTTGAAATCCTGATTTCAATTCCTTTGGCCCTGTACACTTTCCTTAGAGGATACTGCAGGTTTGTTTCTAAACAAATACAATAAAGTGAATACCACAATAAAGTGAGTAACAAATGTTTTGGTTTCCGTGTGCATATGAAAGTTATGTGTGCCATACTGTCTACTTAGTGAGCAATAGCTTTATACCTAAAAATTAAATACCTGAATTAAAAACATTTTATTACTAAAAAAAGATGCTGACAATCATGAATCTTTAGCGAGTCATAATCTGTTTTGCAGACCACAGGGTCTTGCCTCAATGTTGATGGCTGCTAACTTATTAGGGCAGTGATTGCTGAAGGTTGGGGTGCCTGTGGTAATTTCTTAAAACGAGACAACAATGAAGCTAGCCACATCGATTGACACTTCCTCTAACAAAATTTATCGGTGTAATGCAATGCTGACTGATACCAATTTACCCACAATAGAACTTCCTTCAAAATTGAAGTTAATCTTCTTAAGTCTGCCACTGCTTTATCAATTAAATTTGTGTAATAATCTAAATCCTTTCTTGTCATTTCAACAATGTTCACAGTATCTGTACTAAAAGTAGATTCCATCTTAACAAACTACTTTATTTCCTTATCAAGAGAAGCAGCTCATCTCGTAAAGATTTGTCATGAGATTGTAGTAATTCAGTCACATCTTCAGACTCCACTTCTAATTCTATTTAGTTTGCTATTTCTACCACATCTGCAGTAACTTCTTCCACTGAAATCTGGAGCTTCTCAAAGTCATCCATGACGGCTGGAATCAGCTTCTTCCAAACTCCTGTTAATGTTAATATTTTGGTTTCTACCCATGAATCACAAATGTTCTTAATGGCACCTAGAATGGTGGATTATTTCCAGAAAGCTTAAAATGTACTTTCCCAAGATCCATCAGAGAAATCACTATCTATGGGAGCTATAGTCTTACAAAATTTATTTCTTAAAATAATAATACTTAAAAATCAAAATGACTCTTTGATCCTTGAATTATAAAGTGATATTTTTTTAGCAGGCATGAAAACTACATTAATCTCTGTAGATCTCTGTTCAGACCACTTGGGTAACCAATGCATTATCAATGAGCAGTACTATTTTAAAAGGAATCTTTTTTTGTAATCAATAGGTCTCAACAGTGGGCTTAAATTATTCAGTAAACCATGCTGTAAACACATGTGCTGTCATCCAGGCTTTGTCGTTCCATTTATGGGGCACAAGCAGAGTAGGTTTAGCTTAATTCTTAAGGTTATGCCTGCATAACTAAGTTCTATTTTTAATTATTTGAGGAATATTCACACTGCTTTCCATAGTGGTCACGTCAATTTACATTCTCCACAATAGTGTACAAGACTTCCCTTTTCTCTACATCCTTACTAACACTTGTTATCTTTTGTGTTTTTTTTTTTTAATAGTAGCCATCCTAACAGGTGTGAGGTAAAATTTCATTGTGGTTTTGATTTGCATTCCCTAGATAATTAAAAGTGTTGAGCACCTTTTCATATACCTTTTGGTTATTCATGTTTTCTTGAAAAATTATATATTCAGGTCTTTTGTCCATTTTTAATTTGTATATTTTTGTTTGTTTGTCTTTTGCTAGAGTTATAGGAGTTCCTTATATATTTTGGATATTATCTCTTTATTTGATATATGGTGTCTTAGTAAGTTTGGGCTACTTTAACAAAATACTATGGCCTAGGTAGCTTATAAAAAAACAGAAATTTATTTTCCAAAGATCTGGAGGTTAGAAGTTTAAGATTAGGATGCTAACATGGTAGGTTTAGTGAGGTCCCTCTTTTGAGGTGGTATCCTCATATGGTAGAAAGGCAAAAGAGCTCTCTGGAGTCCCTTTTAAAAGTGAAATAATCATGTTCACAAGGACAAAGCTTCCCAAAGGCCTCACTGTCTAGTATCATCACATGGGCAATTAGCAGTTCAACATATGAATTTTGAGAGGACACAAATATTTGCATATCGTTACCAAGTATTTTATTATATTATATAGGATGCCTTTTCATTCTGTTGTTTTCTTTGTCATGCAAAAAAAAATCCCAGTTGTCTATTTTTGCTTTTGTTACTTGTGTTTTTGGTGTCATATCCATGAAATCATTGCCAGAGCTGATGTAAAAGTTTTTCCCTGTGTGTTTTTTTCAAGGAGCTTATGGTCATATTTTAAGTTTAAATCTAATTCACTTTGAGTTGATACTTATATGTGGTGCAAGATTAGGGCTCAATTTTATTTTATTTTTTACATATGGATATCCAATTTTCACAGCACTGCTTGCTACCCTCACCAAAGAACAGTTGTCTATAAATTCATAGGTGTATGTCTAGGCCATCCATTCTGTTCCATAGGTCAACGTGTAGTCATGTATCACTTAACTGCAGTAAAGGGATACATTCTGAGAAATGCATTATCACATGATTTCATTATTGTGCAAGCAGCATAGAGTGTAGTTACAGAAACCTAGATGATATAGCTTACTACACACCTAGACTATTAGGTATAGCTTTTTGCTCCTAGCCCACAAACATGTATATTATATGATTGGATGCTGAATATTATAGACAATTGTAGCACAATAGTAATCATTTGTGTATCTACATATATCTAAACATAGAAAAGGTACAGTGAAAATATGGCGTTATAATTTTATGGAACCATCATCATTTATGCAGTCAGTCATTGATCAAAACATCATTATGCAATTTGTGACTATATCTGCTTTTATGATAGTACCATGCTGTTTTGATAGTTATAGCTTTGTAATATATTTTATGATTAGGAAGTGTGATATCTCTAGGTGTGTTCTTTTGACTCAAATTTGTTTTGACCATTTGAGATCCATACCGATGGATTCTAGTTATTCAAAACTAGGAAAAACAAACAAATAGAAAAAATTAAGACCATATTAGCAGAAGAAAGACAATAACAAAGGTTAGAGCAAAACTATATAATACAGAGAACAAAATGATTAGAAAAAATTGACAAAACTAAAACCCGCTTTTTTGAAAAGATAAACAAAATTAACAAACCCTTACCTTGACTAAAAAAAGAGACTCAAATAAATAAAATTGGAAATGAAATAGATACATTACACCTGATGCTAAAAAAAGATCATAAGGTACTATTATGAACAACTGTATACCAATAAATTGGACAACCTAGAAAAAAATAAATTCCTGGAAATATACAATCTACTAAACTGAAACAAGAAGAAATAGAAGCCTGAACATACCAGTAACAAGTAAGGAGATATATAAAATAATCAAAAACCTCCCAAAAATAAAAGGCTAGAACCAGACGACTTCACAGATGAATTTTACCTAACATTTAAAGTATTAATGTCAGTCATTCATTCTTATACTATTTTAAAAAGAAAGAGGGAACATTTTCAAACTCATTTTTTGAGGCAGTATTATCTTGATACCAAAAGTAGACAAAAATACTACAGGAAAGTAAAAACTATAAATGTAGGAGTTATTATGAATACAGATGCAAAAATCCTCAATAAAATACTAGCAAACTAAATTCAACAGTACATTAAAAGGAACATACACCATGACCAATGAAATTTCTCCCTAGGATGGAAGGATAAGTCAACATATAAAATTCAATGTGATATACCACTTTAACAGAATGAAGTATAAAAATCATATGACCATTCTCAATTGATGCAAAAAAAGCATTTAACAAAATTTGACGCTGGTGAGAAATTGAAAGCTTTTCTCTAAGATCAGGAACAAGGCAAAGATGCCCATTCTTGCTTCTTCTATTTGGCATAGTACTTGAAGTCCTAGTCTGGGCAGTTAGGCAAGAAAAAGAAATAAAAGCCATCATATTGGAAAGGAAGAAGTAAAATTATCTCTGTTTGCAGATGATCTGATCTTATGTGTAGAAAACCTTAAAGATCCCACAAAAAAACCAGCTAGAGCAAAGAAATGAATTAAGTACAGTTGCAGAATGAAAACTCAATATACGAAAATTAGTTGTAATTCTACATAATGGCAACAAACTATTTGATAAGGCAATTAAAAAACCCAATTATAATAGTATCAAAAATAATAAATCTTAAGAACAAACTTAAGGAGGTGAAAGACGTACACTGAAAACTATAAAATGCTGATAAAAAAAGAAGATATAATAAATAGACATTCCATGTCATGGTTTGAAAGAATTAATATTGCTAAATGTATATACTACCAAAGACAACCTGTAGAGTCAATGCAATCCCTATCGAAATACCAACAATTTTTTTTACAGAAATAGAAAACACAATCTTAACACTGTTTAAACCAATTAAATAAATCTATAATTTTAATTTGATCAAATGTGTTATAATGGATTTCCTCTTATTTTGAATTTTTCTCTTTGAAATTTCAAAGCCTGGTTCCTAACTTTTATATGAAATACCAAATAACAAACCCACTTAATGAGCTCTGAGCCAATTTTAGTAGTCAAACTTGTATTTAAATAGTGTGTTACATATTTATACAAAAAAGCCAAGGAAGTCTAAATCAACACTAATCGACATAACTACTAGCAATCTAAAATATCAGATGATAATTTTGTTGTTGTCTTTCAGGGAGGGTATTCAACCATTGGTATTAAATGTTTTATATGAATGTGTGGTGTTTTATTTCAGAAACATTTCTCTGAATTGCCAAGGCCTAAAAGCCATTCATTTCAGAGGTGTGCGGAGGTGGTAGTCAGACATTTTCTACATGCGTAATGTTAATTCATTCAAACATTATAGAAAAAAGTTTGTAAAGAGGTTAATTTTCAAGGTGACGTAAAATCAGATTGAATCATGTTTATTTCATTTTAATTTAAACTCAGTTATCTTAGGAAATGCATGTTGTTTTTGAAGAATATATGAACAAAGTTTGATTCACCTTATCTATGTAAACATGAGAGAAATACCTAGATGAGAGTGAAAAATGAGTAATTTTGTGACCATTGTTATATCATAGAATTAACTGGTTCTCTTCTACTTCTAAGCTGCGTGAGCTTGAAAAGTCCTCTAAACTTCGGATACTATCCTCACTTGCAAAATAAGGGGAAAAACACCAGCAGTTTTAGTATGGTGTTACGTGGATAAAATATGTTAATATATGTCAAGTGCTTAGGTTTTATGCACTTTATATACAGTATTAGTAATATATTTGTTACATTATTATAGTTACATTATTATTTTTGTTAATATTATTGGAACATTACTGGAATTATTCTGGCTCATTTTAAAGATGCTGCAATGGAGACCAAGTAAAATTAAGTATAATAATCCTAGTTAAGGTACAGCTATTTCTAATGACAGCTTCCACTTCCTGCTTTTACTCCTACCACTCACATCAATTCTTCTCATAATTCAATATAAACACTATAATTTAAAATTTATAAAGAATACATAATCTTATTTATTATAACAATTTCTGTGGAGTTACTGTTAATCCAGAGATGAGGAATCTAAAACTCTAAATTATCAAGCAACTATTCCAGCTTTAAATATTAGTAAAACTGGTATCAAAACTAGTTTCTCTATGAGGCCAGTATTACTCTTATACCAGAGCAAGACAAATCTTTCTCTCTTTTTTTCTCTGTCTCTCTCTCTCTCTCTCTCTCTCTCTCTCACACACACACACACACACAGACACACCAGATCAATATAAGTTATAGATGTCGATGCAAAAATTTTCAAAAAATTAATAGCAAACTGAATCCAGCAGTATTTTTAAAGACATATACAACATGGCCAAATGGGGTTTATTTCAGGGATATAAGGTAGGCTACACGTAATGAAAATCAACCAGTGCAATAAATAATAGTAATTTTTTTAAAAGAATAATTATCTTAATAGATGTAGAAAAAAATGACAAGAGCCAACATGTTTTCAAAATAAAAGCGTTCCATAGACTAGGAATAGAAGGGAGCATTCTCAACTTGACAAAGAACATCTCCAACAAAACCTCAGCTAACATCATATTTAATGGTGAAAGACTAAAAGCTCCGAATGCTTTCCCCTAAGATCAGAAAAAGACCAGGAGGTCTATAATTCTATTCAACATTGGAAAGACAGTTCTAGTCAAGTAATCATAAAATACAAAAGGCATTTAGATTAGAAAGGAAGTAAAATTATCTCTGGCAGATGACATAATCTTATATATGTAACCCTAGAGATTACATACACTCACAACTACTGGAGTTAGTAAATGAGTTCTGCAAAGTTGCAGGATACAATATCAATTCTCAAAAAACACTTGTATTTCTATATACTATCAAGGATCTCTGAAAATAAAAATAACAAAATAATTCCACTTAGACACAGAAAGCATGAAAATCTTAGGCATATTGTTTTTAAGAATGTTTAAGTTTTATGTACTGAAAAATATAAAATGTTAAAAATAATTTAAGAGAATCTAAGTACACTGGAGTTTTCTGATTCCAGGCCCTGGTTCTTGGGAGGCATCTCTGAATCCACCCAGGACTAGGGAGAACTTATTGCCCTGAAGAAAAGGACACAAGTCTGACTGGCTTTGCCATCTGCTGATTGTAGAGGCCTAGGGCCTTCAGGGAACATAGGCAGTAGCCAGATAGCAGTTACCATGGACACTGGGCACGACCCAGTGCTGTGTTGACTTCTGGTTTGACTCAGCACAATCTAAGGGTGGTAACCACATGGGTGCTTGTGTAACCCCTCGTCAAGTTCCAGGCAGCTCAGCAGAGAGAGATACTCTGTTTGGGAGAGTAAGGGAAGGGAATAAAAGTCTCTGCTGGTGATACAAGGAATTCTTGCAGATCTTATCCAGGCCTGCTATGAGTCTGTAAAAGCCAAAGCACTTTTGGTCTTTGGGTGTCCTCAGTGCAGATATAGCTGCAATGATCAAAAACTTAGATTATAACATTCAATTCCCTTTGGATACCTGAAAAGCTTTCCCAAGAAACACAGGTGCAAACAAGTTTTGACTGTGAGGACTACAGTAAATACCTAACTCCTCAATGCCCAGAAACTGACGAACATCCACAAGCATCAAGACCATCCAGGAAGTGGATGGCAAGATGGCTGAATAGGAATAGCTCTGGTCCGCAGCTCCCAGCGAGATCAATGCAGAAGGTGAGTGATTTCTGCATTTCCAACTGAGGTACCTGGATCATGCCATTGGAACTGGTTAGACAGTGGGTGCAGCCCACAGAGGGTAAGCCAAAGCAGGGTGGGGTGTCACCTCATCCAGGAAGTACAAGGGGTCAGGGAACTCTCTCTCTTTGCCAAGTTCGGGAAGCGTGAGGGACTGTGCCATGAGGAATACTGCAGTCCAGCCCAGATACAGTCCGGCCTAGATACTCTACTTTTTCCATGGTCTTCATAACCCACAGACCATGAGATTCCCTGGGTGCCTGCACCACCAGGACCCTGGGTTTCAAGTACAAACTTGGACTGCCATTTGGGCGGACAATGAGCTAGCTGCAAGAGTTTTTTGTTTGTTTGTTTGTTTGTTTGTTTCCATACCCCACTGGCACCTGGAACACCAGCAAGACAGAACCATTTACTCCCTGGAAAGGGGGCTGAAGCTGGGAAGCCAAGTGGTCTACCTCAGTGGATTCCACCCCTACAGAGCTCAGCAAGTGGAAATCCACTGGCTTGAAATTTTTTCTGCCAGCACAGCAGTCTAAAGTTGACTTGGGATACTCAAGCTTGGTTGGGAGAGAGGCGGCAGCCATTATTGAGGCTTGAGTAGGTGGTTTGTCCCTCACAGTGTAAAGAAAGCCACCTGAATGTTGGAACTGGGTGGAGCCTCACACAGCTTAGCAAAACTACTGTAGCCAGACTGCTCTCTAGATTCCTCCTCTCTGGGCAGAGCATCTCTGAAAGAAAAGCACAAGTCACAGTCAGGGGTTTATAGATCAAACTCCCATCTCCCTGGGACAGAGCACTTGGGAGAAGGGGTGGCTGTGGGCACAGATTCAGCAGACGTAAAAGTTCCTGCCTGCCAGCTGTGAAGAGAGCAGCAGATCTCCCAGTAAAATGCTCAATCTCTGCTAAGGGACAGACAGCCTCCTCAAGTGCGTCTCTGATCCCTGTGCCTCCTGACTGGGAGACACCTCCCAGCAGGCGTCGCCAGACACCTGAGACATGAAAGCTTTGGCTGGCATCTGGTGGTTTCCCCTCTGGGACAAAGCTTCCAGAAGAAGGACCAGGTAGCCATCTTTGCTGTTCTGCAGCCTTTGCTGGTGATACCCAGGCAAACAGGGTCTGGAGTGGACCTCCAGCAGACCTGCAGCAGAGAGTCCTGATTGTTAGAAGAAAAACTGACAAACAGAAAAGAATAGCATCAACATCAACAGACAGGAAATTAGCAAGGATATTCAGAGGACTTAAACGTAGCTCTGGACCAAGCAGACCTAATAGACATCTACAGAACTCTCAACCCCAAATAAACAGAATATACATTCTTCTAAGCACCACATTATACTTATTCTAAAATTGACCACAGAATTGGAAGTAAAACACTCCTCAGCAAATGCGAAAGAATGAAAATCATAACAGTCTCTCAAACCACAGCACAATCAGATTAGACCTCAGTATTAAGAAACTCACTCCAAACTTCACAACTACATAGAAACTGAACAACCTGATCCTGAATGACTACTGGGTAAATAACAAAATTAAGGAAGAAAGAAAGAAGTATCTGAAACCAATGAGAACAAAAAGACAATGTACCAGAATCTTTGGGACACAGCTAAAGCAGTGTTTCAAGGGAAATTTTTAACACTATGACACCCTAACATCACAATTAAAAGAACTAGAGAAGCAAGAGCAAACAAATTCAAAAGCTAGCAGAAGACAGAAATAACTAAGATCAGAGCAGAACTGAAGGAGATAAAGACATGAAAAACCTTTAAAAAAATCAGCACATCCAGGAGGTGTTTTTTGAAAAGATTAGCAAAATAGACAGACTGCTAGCCAGACTAATATAAAAGAAAAGAGAGAAGAATCAAATAGAAACGATAAAAAATGATAAAGGGGATATCACCAGTGATCTATAGATATACAGCTACCATCAGAGAATACTATAAGCACCTCTATGTAAATGAACTAGAAAATATAGAAGAAATGGATAAATTCCTGGACATATACACCTTCACAAGACTAAAATTGAGGAAGAAGTCAAATCCCTGAATATACCAATAACCAGTTCTAAAATTGAGGCAGTAATTAATAGCCTACCAACCAATAAAAGCCCAGGACCAGAAGGATTATCAGCAGAATTCTACCAGAGGTACAAAAAGGAGCTAGTACCATTCCTTCTGAAACTATTCTAAACAATACAAAAAGAGGAATTCCTTCCGAACTCATTTTATGAGGCCAGCATTATCCTGATACCAAAACCTGGCAGATTCACAACAAAAAAAGAAAATTTCAGTCCAATATCTCTGATGAACATTGATGCAGAAATCCTCAATAAAATACTGGCAAACTGAATCCAGCAGCACATCAAAAAGCTTATCCACTATGATCAAGTCAGCTTCATCCCTGGGATGCGAGGCTGGTTCAACATACGCAAATCAATAAATGTAATCCATCACATAAATAGAACCAATGAAAAAAAACCCACATGATTATCTTAATACCAAAACAGATATATAGACTAGTGGAACAGAACAGAGGCCTCAGAAATAATGCCGTCTACATCTACAACCATCTCATCTTGAATAACCTGACAAAAACAAGCAATGGGGAAATGATTCCCTATTTAATAAATAGTGTTGGGAAAACTGGCTAGCCATATGTAGAAAACCGAAAGTGGACCCCTTCCTTACACCTTATACAAAAATTAACTCAAAGACTTAAATGTAGGACGTAAAACCATAAAAACCCTAAAAGAAAACCTAGGCAGTATCATTCAGGACATAGGCGTGGACAAAGACTTCGTGAATAAAACACCAAAGGCAATGGCAACAAAAGCCAAAATAGACAAATGGGATCTAATTAAACTAACGAGCTTCTGCACAGCAAAAGGAACTATCATCAGAGTGAACAGGCAACCTACAGAACGGGAGAAAATGTTTGCAATCTATCCATCTGACAAAGGGCTAATATCCAGAATCTATAAGGAAATTAAACAATTTTACAAGAAAAAACAAATAACTTTATCAAAAAGTGAGTATAGGATATGAACAGACACTTCTCAAAAGAAGACATTTATGTGACCAACAAACATATGAATAAAAGCTCACCATTACTGGTTATTACTGAAATGCATATCAAAACCACAATGAGATAGCATCTCACACCAGTTAGAATGGTGATCATTGAAATGTCAGGAAACAACAGATGCTGGAGAGGATGTGGAGAAATAGGAATGCTTTTACACGTTGGTGGGAGTGTTAGTGCAACCATTGTGGAAGACAGTATGATGATTTCTCACCGATCTAGAACTGGCAATACCACTGACCCAGCAATCCCATTGCTGGATATATACCCAAAGGATTATAAAGCATTCTGCTATAAAGACACATGCACATGTATGTTTATTGCAGCACTAGCAGCACTATTCACAATAGCAAAGACTTGGAACCTACTCAAATGCCCATCAGTGATAGACTGGATAAAGAATATATGGCACATATACACCATGGAATACTATGCAGTTATTAAAAAAAGATGAGTTCATGTCCTTTGCAGGGACATGGATGAAATTGGAAATCATCATTCTCAACAAACTAACACAGGAACAGAAAAGCAAACACCGCATGTTCTCACTCACAAGTGGGAGTTGAACAATGAGAATACATGGACACAAGGAGGGAAACATCACACACTGGGACCTATTGAGGGGTGGGAGGCTATTGGAGGGATTGCATTAGGAGAAATACCTAATGTAGATGACAGGTTGATGGGTGCAGCAAACCACCATGGCACGTGTATACTTACATAACAAACCTGCACGTTCTGCACATGTATCCCAGAACTTAAAGTATTAAAAAAAAAATTTCACCCAGATCATCCCCCCCACCAAAAAAAGAAAAAAAAAATCAGGAAAATGTGACATCACCAAATAACTAAATAAGGCATTAGAGACCAATCCTAGAGTGACAGAGATATGTGAACTCTCAAATGGAGAATTCAGAATAGCTATTTTGAGGTAACTCAACAAAATTTAAGGTAGCACAGAGAAGGAATTCAGACTTCTATTATTTAACAAAGAGATTGAAATAATATTTTTAAATCATGCAGAAATTCTGGAGCTGAAAAATTCAACTGATATACAAAAGAATGTATCTTATCAGCAGAATTGATCTTGCAGAAGAAAGAATTGATAAACTTGAAAACAGACTATTTGAAAATATACAGTCAGAGGAGACCAAAGTGAAAAATTAAAAACTGTGAAGCATACCTACAAGATTTAGAAAATAGCCTTAAAACATAAATCTAAGAGTTACTGGCCTTAAAGAGGAAGAAGAGAGAGAGAGAGAGAGAGAGAGAGAGAGGGGTAGAGAGTTTATTCAAAGGGATAACAACAGAGTATCAGTATTCAAATACAAGGTTATAGAACACTATGCAGTTTTAAGCCAAAGGAGACTACCTCAAGACATTTAATAATAAAACTCCCATTCAATGAAAAAAGTATAGTCCTTTCAATAAAATGTTGGAACAATTGGATATGCAAAACATGAATTTGGATACCTTTCTTATGCCATATACAACCCCCCACCCAAATAGACTATAGACATAAATATAAGAGCTAACACTATGAAACTTTTAGAAAGAAACACACGTAAATTTTCATGACCTTTGATTAGGCAATTGTTTCTTAAATATGATGCCCAAAGCAAAATCAACAAAACGTGAATAAATTGGATCTTATCAAAATCTAAAACTTTGTTGCATCAAAGGATATTATCAAGAGTGTGGGAAAAAAAAGCTATAAAATAGAGCATGTTTGCAAATCATGTATTTGATAAGGGACTAGTATACAGAATATATAAAAAAAACTCTTACACCTCAATAAAGAGACAACACAATCTAAAAAAAAAATACACAACTAATTTGAATAGCTATTATTTCTCCAAAGTAGGTATACAAATAGCCAACAAGCTCATGAAAAGATGCTCATCATATTTACTCAGTAGGCAAATACAGATTAATATCACAATGTTGTCAGCTGTGAATTTGTTTTATATAGACTTTATTATGGTAAAGTAGATTCCCTCTGTGCCTAATTTGTTGAGAGTTTTTATCATGAAGAGATGTTGCATTTTATCAGATGCCTTTTCTGTGTCTGTTGAGGTGATCATATGTTTTTTTCCTTTATTTTGTAGATATGATGTATCACATTCATTGATTTACATATATTGAATCATCTTTGTATCCCAGGAAAAATCCCACTAGATCATGGTGTATTATCTTTTTGATGTTTTCTGGATTTACTTTGATGATATTTTGTTGAGGATTTTTGCATTTACAAGTATCAAGATATTGGCCTGTAGTTTTCTCTTTTTGTGTGTTTCCTAGTCTGATTTTGGTATCAGGGAAATGCTGGTCTTATTGAGTGTGTCAGGAAATCCAAAACACTTCTTTAGTGTTTTGGAATAGTTTGAGAATTGTCGTTAGTTTTTGTTTTTTGTTTTTTTTAATGTTTGGTAGAATTCAGCAGTAAAGCCATCCAGTCTTGGGCTTTTCTTTGTTAAGAGATATAAAACACACACACACACACACACACACACACACACACTCTTAAATATCACTTCTGACCTACTATAATAGCTGTAATTTATAAAGTGGAAAATAACTTGTGTTGATAAGAATGGGAAACCTTGAAACCGTCATGCATTGCCAGTGGTAATATAAAAGAATCTTGCCATTGTGGAAAACAGTTTGTCAGTTCCTTCCTCAAACAGTTAAACATAGAGTTTCTATATGAAATAATTCCACTCCTAGTCATGTACCCAAGGGCATTGAAAACATAAGTTCACACAAAAACTTGTACAAGAATGGTCATATCAGCATTATGTATAATAGGCAAAAAGTGGAAACAATCTAAATATTCATCAATTGTTAAATAGGTAAAATGGGGTGTATCTATATAATTAAATACTATTCAGCTACAAAAATAATAAAGTGCTGATACACACTAAAATATGGAAGAACCTTGAAAATATTAAGCTAAATAAAAGATATCAGGCACAAACCCTAAGTGTTCTGATTCAATTTAAAGGAAATTTCCAGAATAGTCAAATCCATTGAAGTAGCAACTTGATTAGTGTTTGCCAGCATGTAGGAGGAGAGAAAAATGAGTAGTTATGTGGTTTCTGGAATTAGTAGTGCTGATGGTGACACAACAATGACGATATACTGTAAACCATTAAATCATACCTCTCAAAATGGTTAACATTATGACTTTTATGTTATATGAATGTTATCTGAATTAGAAAAGAAAAAAAAATCTTAACAACAAAGAGAAATTCCCACACAAGGCAGGTTTGGTTCCACAACGCTACTCAATGCAGTTCAGTGATTGCATTTGTATCAGAGTAAAATCATGTCACATTGCTATTAACATTGAAGTCCAATACATAAAACTCTTCCACCATAACTATATGGAGTTTATTGTATGTATGTCTATTAAAATAGAATTAAGATGAATTTCACCGACAGAGCAAAATGGATACTTTTTTTGGTTACATGCCCCACCTGCTGCTTACCTGAGTAAATTTCCTCTAACTCAGACAAATACAATTACTTTCAAGGAAAGGAAGCCCAGAGGAGTGAGATCCAGAAGAAATAACATGTATTGAAAGAACACAGAATTATTTCAATGAACCCAAACCCAAGACTGCAGGAAACTCTCATGTGACTCTGGGACTGATGTTTGAAAACACACGTATTTTGCTCCTACTCTTTCCTTCCCCATATCACACCCTCCAGAGCACCTGACAGTAATGGATAGTTCTGAGGAGGGTGTCTGGAATGGGCAGGTACTCTCAAAGTTATAGTTTGTATTGTAATATTTGAAACTCACTCTTTTTCTGCCCTCTATTATTATTTTTGCAATTTAACCATTTATTATTTTGTAAAGGAAACAGAATTTTTAGATTGTGGAAAGAGGATGTGAATTAGTAAAATAGCACATCATCCATAAAGATTGCTAATTCATCTCCAGTCTAAAGATTAGGTAATAGGCAAGAATATACATATCTAGGAATTTACCAGGAATTTCCTTGGTGTTATTTAAACCAAGGTGACCCATATGTATATTTTTCACAAAATACTCACGGTTTGAAGAAGGAACTCCTCCCTTCAGTTGAGTTGAGGCCTAATCAACAAGTAGTGATTGGCCAATAGCTAAATGCAAAGTGCTGTGCTAAGTTTGGGACTACAAAGATGAATGAGAAAACGTTTATGACCTTTGGAGAAAAACAAATATCTTTATCTCAGAGATAGAAGGAGATGGATTCATTTGGAGGGAGATGTTATCTTGAAGAGTATAACAAGTTCCCCTACAATTCTACTCTTCATTACTATTTAAATACAGTTGGAATTTTTTAAATATGTAAAATTAATATAATTTTACAAATGTTATTATTAGTAAAGGAAAAGGACACAGCTGGAAAATTGAAAACATTTTGGTTCTTTACTGTGAAAACAGAATCGAGTAACAGCAAAAAGTGTATTTCTGGAATTGGACCTTGACAACTCTGTTTAAACACTCCACCACTTTTTGCTATATGGCCTTGGATAAGTTGCTTAACTTCTTTGTGTGTCAATGTCTTCATTTGTAAAATTGGAATGATAAATGTTTTTTTGAGACAGGCTAGAATGTTGCCCAGACTAGAGTGCAGTGGTGTGACCACAGCTCACTGCAGCTTCAACCTCCTGAGTTGAAGTGATTCTCCAGCTTCAGCTTCCCAGATAGCTGGAATCACAGGCACATGCCACCATGCCTGTCTAATTTTTTTAAAGTTTTTCATAGGGATAGTGTCTCACTAAGTTGCCCAGCCTGGAAAATTGGAATAATTCATAAAATCTTCTTCCTAGAGTTGTGAAGATCAGTTGAGTTAATGCAAGTAATGTACTTGAAAGGGAGCTTAGTCCCTGTAATCACTCAATGAATACTAACATTTCTTGTCTCACAAAAAGTTTCTTCCATCTGGCACCAACTGCCTCTCTCACGTCCCATAATCTGGTTACTATTTATTCTAGAAAATATCTTTTCCACATAGTTTTATTGACACCACTTTGGGGGAATAGATGTCTCTTCTGCTTGCCTGTTCAGGCATTTTTATGTATACACCTTCTTTACTGACTGAAATTACTTGCCCGCTACTCTGTGCTTTTCATGACACACTGAATAAGACAGGAAGAGTGTTTGTCTATGCTCAACATAAGATAGGAATATAATGGGAGCTTCATATATATTTGTTGAATAAAAAATATGAGGGGAAAATAGCAGATCTAATAATGCAGGACAGGAGGCAAGATGGAACGGAGGAGGGAACCTTGTCTGAGAAGAAACATAATTAAAACAGGGCACGGGAGGGCATGGAGAGACATGAAAAAAAGACTGGATGAAAAAGAGACAGAGAGACACAAACGTTTGTAGTAATTTGTGGCAAGTGGCTTTGATCATTCATGGCCTAGTCTTTTAGGGCATGAGGTTATTTCATTCTCTGTAGCCTACTGAGAGTTCATACAATAGCACGTGTTATAAGGAGTCCCTTTCTCCCTTTTTATAAATTTTTAGACCCCCCTGTGATTTGAGACTTTTCTAGAAGAATTTAGCTCAAGACCATATTGTTTTTTTTTTTTTAAACATAGTATCTGGTGTCAGATAACTTCCTGCAAGGCTAATGCATTTATTTTGGGAATACATAAGCTTGATATCATTGTTACCAACAGTGCTCAGAGTTGATTTTATTTTCATTCCAACAGAAAAGGAAAGAAAGATATTTCTTTCATGCTTTCATGCCACTCTGCATCTCTCTACCTTCACAGAGTTTCTCAATAATGGCAACATTTCCAATTCACCAATGGACTAAGAGATCATTGAGGCTAAACTAGCCTTACTAATTCTTATACCTCAGCTCCTAGCTGAACTCCTGGGAACATAATAGATACTCAGATACATTTACTGAAATACATATAGAAAGTTAATATAGGCCTGCAAAAAAGACGGTCTCTCACCTGGAATAAGAGAATAAAATCTAGGACAACCCGTTTCTGAGATCTCTAAACAACCTAACTACAACCACCAAGAAAAAAAAAAATCCCTGTGTTTGAGATTTATTTTTCGTTCCTGTTTTTAATATGTTCCAGTTAGTTGAAGAGCTAAAATAAGTGACAAGAAAAATTTAACCTAGGTATTTAAACAGAATTATTCTGAATGCTGTGAGCTACATTTCTGTTTTACCTTTAATTGATACATACTATTTGTACGTATTTATAGGGTACATGTGATATTTTGTTACACGCATATAATGTGTAATGGTCAAGCCAGAGTATTTAGAGTATCCATTATCTCAAGTGTTTATTATTTCTGTGTGTTGGGAACGTGTTAAGTCTTCTATTTTAGCTATTTTGAAATATACATTGATGTTAACTATCATTAACACAGAGTAATTGATATGCATAGCAAATAATATTTGCAGTAGGATAGCACATATTTACAAATGTCATTTAACAAACATTTTCCAATTACTTTATATATACGAGGCACCGGTCTAAAAATATCAATTCATTTAAATCTTTTAAGAACCTTAAGAGGATATCATGGGACAAATTTAGAGCTTTCTTTTGTGTTTGTGAAATGAATTGATTCCTTTTCCCTACATCAGCAGAAAGATTTGAAGAGAAGAGTAATACCTAAGAACTAGAAATTCCTTTTCTGTGTTTCAAAACATATCAAAAGATCTAAGGAAGATGTTCACATCGAAAATGAGTACTGTAATATTTATCATCTATGATGCACTTACAAAAAAGAAAACAATAATAATTTGAAGATTTCAGTGAATTTTTTATGACATTGGAGTACCACACATTTAGAATAAAGCACCAAATAAATCATAGATAGAAGGAAATGGAATATTTGTAGGATCAAGATAAATTTAGCTTGTCATAACCTAAAGCAGGTATCAGGATAAAAGCTTGAAAATATTTTCATTTCTCCTTATTTATAACTTCAATTTACTGCAATGATTAATTGTAGGTAAGAGACTTAGAAAGAGAATACTGAAGTATGGACAACTTGAAGTGCCACAAAATGAAACCTAATGACACTGACTACTTAGGAAATAGCGGACTGGGTCTATATTTATAGATTGTCAATGACAAGGAATTTGCAGATGTTAACGAATATAGATCTGAACTTAAGTTGCAACAACCTTTCCCACTTTGAGATGAATAGTGCATGGAAGAATAAAATGCAGATATTAATAAATCAGAGGAAGACATTGTACCAGAGTATAAAGTTGGCAGATTTATACCAATGAACTTGAACAAAGCCACAGAAGATCTGCTTGTCAAATTTACTGGGTGACAACAGGTCTGGAGAAATGGCTAATGCTTCGGATAATAGCATTAGCATTTAAGGTCTATTTAAACTTCAAATTAACAAAATTAAATTAATATATGCACATATCAATTAGGTGTTCTGCTTATATATCACCTCTTAATAGAATCTTTTTGACCAGTCATTTCTAATGTGACCTTTGGGATTTTCTACTCATCATCACTTCATCCTGTTTGGTTTTCATTATAGCATCTATCTCTTCCTAATGTTTTCCCTATGTATTTATTAGTTCATTTTTTAAAATCTAACATTACTAGAAAGTAAAATACATGAAAATAGCACCTGTTTAACTTTGTATCACTAAGAGTGGAAAAAGAAACCTCAGGAAATATTTGGTAAAATAATAAAATACTCATTGATGCCCTTCTCTTAAAAAGAAATTTAACTAGTGCAGATTGGGAAAATACAACAATATTTCTTGTAAAACATGATATCTATAGAATAATAGAAGTACTAGGTCCCAAAAAGTATTCTATAAATAGAAGAAATAACAGATGGTTTTGCTGCTGATTAATCTATTGATCTTTCATAAACCGTCTAATTTCCCCAGGAACAGCTTCCTCGTCTATAAAAGAGGGTTAGTAATAGCTAAGCCCCCAGGGGTTTAAAAAATGCATATATGAGAATTTTATAAACCATAAAGCACAAAACAAATGTGAAAACTTATGATTGGAGGAGAGGATGGGGTAGTTAACTAAATCTCAGTGTAAACCATTAGTGTCTTGTGTGTGTTGAAAAAAAATTATATATAAAAATTGGTTGCATCCAAAAAATAATGTACTTTTTGCACTGGCCAGACTCAAACCATATTATTGTTACTTCTTCCCAGTTATGTAGTTTGTAAGATATTGGACAATTGTCTAAAGGAAGACTAAACAGATATAGGTGGGAGCTACTGTCATTTGAACAACATTGAAAAAAAATGCTAAAAAAAAGAAGCATGACAGCATATAAAGGAGGGTTAGGGCTGTGATGTTTATTTTGAATATGTGGAACATTGTCACATGTAAGATTTATTCTGTGTAGCACCAAGATGCAAACAAACTAAGGATTAGAGGTAAAAGACTCAAAAAGGCAAATAGTGGCTTAAGACCTTGGTTTAAAGTAAGGAACAGTTTTCTAACCTTTAGAACACTCCCATAAGGGTGGAGGTAGTGAACTGCGGTGGTCACATCCAAGCTAGATGGGGACACGTCAGCAATGTTATCACAAGGCTTCTACTCTTAAGCTGAAGTTCAGACAAATTTGCAGGCTCTTCCAAAGTGCAAGATTGTAATTACTCAATGGCAATATTTTTACCATGTTTATTAAGAATAAAAGGATCATGAATTCACATTCTAACAAATCCTGGAATACTTATTATTAGAGACAAAACCAATGTATGAGAGAATGGCAGGTGACATCAGCCCTGAATCAATGAGAAGAAAGACCCAATGGCGTATGGTATTTACCAGAGAGAGCACTTCTGCTTAGATGACTACACCCTACAAGGAATATTTATTATAGTTTAGTATATTGGTGGTCTGTCTTGCTTGACAACATTAACTATGATCATATTTATGACCCTTGGTGTCCTTCAATAATTTGTTGCCGTATTTCATATGACACTTAACTGTTGCAAATACAAATTCCAGCTAAATAGACCCTTCAATTCAAAAACAATCTCATTCTCCAGTTTTAAGAAGAAAAGGAAGAAGGAGATGCCTTAAAAACTCAGCAAGTGCTAAGCTGGCAAATGTCAAATGTTAAAATAAGTTTATATTAAATGTTCAAGTATTTGCCTGGAATGACTTTTCCATTGTCCTGCTTGAGAAACGCAGAGGCGCCTCCTTATTACTTTTATATTTGCTTTACAAAGACAAATGTATCATTATGCTCTGTATTAACTGTATGTTGACATTTTTGTCATCTCCACAGACGCATGCATGTCTGTGCATGGTTTATAATAAGTGCACGTAAACAAAGAGAAAATAAGTAGAAAAAGGGAGAGATGTATTAACTCCTCCCAGAAACAGATGAAATTAGTTTTCATTACTTTTTTTTTTTTTTTTCAGCTTCAGCTCTCCCTCAGCGCGGGAGGAGGCTGTGGGCTGCGGACCGAGTGCTGGAATGAGGAGTAATTGAGCTTCGGCTGAGCCGGAGGTAGCCTTCTCCTCCCAGTGTCATTGCTGCAGCCTCCGGTGCCCAGTCCCTAGTTCCTGAGCTGCCTCTCTTCCCGGTGCAACATCGCCCGTCAAGACAGCAAAGCCGCCGCAGAAGTTGCCCGGCAGAAGACTCCGGAGGCATTGGCTCAGGAACTTTTCACGTCATTTTCTGCTCGGGAGCCCCTTCTCGCCTCTCCGCGCAGCCTTTCCCACCGCAAATCCCCAGTGCTCATGGGGCAGGCGGAGAGGAGCTTGCAGCACTGAGCGGAACCGGACTCGAGCCCGTGATGTCCGGCACCGAATTGGAGGACTGCCCCCCTTGTCGCAACTGGTCATCTGCCTCGGAGCTGAATGAAACTCAAGAGCCCTTTTTAAACCCCACCGACTATGACGACGAGGAATTCCTGCGGTACCTGTGGAGGGAATACCTGCACCCGAAAGAATATGAGTGGGTCCTGATCGCCGGGTACATCATCGTGTTTGTCGTGGCTCTCATTGGGAACGTCCTGGGTGAGTCTCCTCCCGGGCAGCCCTCCCGGGGGCTGCCCCCTCCCCTCCGCTGCGGGCTGCAAAGGCTCTAAAGAGACCCCTCCCTCCCCCTGGGAAGCAAACAAAGAGGTCGCTGCTCTCGGGTGGGGTTTTCTAATTAAAGAAAATATAAAAAGTTTTCTGATTTTCCAAACCAGGACCGAGCCCTGGAATGGGTTATTCCCTGTTGTGCTGGAAGGAGGGGGAAACCGCCTTTCTTTTTCCGAGCACCTAGATTACAAACGCAGGGAGAGGGGCCACGACAGGGATCTCCAGGTGGATTTGATTGAGTAGGGGGAGGAATCAGTCATCCCTTTGTGTACCGTGGCTGGGTGCTTCAGGGGGGTTGGGAAGACGCAGAGCTTGCAGAATGCAAAGCTGCATCCCTAAGGAGCAAGCTGTCTTTGGCTGTGGAAGTCAGAAAGCGTTTGTGAGCTAGGTGGCATTGCCCTTTGGTGAGGAGGTTTAGCCTCAAGTCAAGAGATGGTAATGAACCAGCAGGGAGTAGAGACGGAAGCAAAGCAGGGAAGTGCACTCACTCATTGAAGCTGAATTAAACAGAAACCATGCCTGGAGCAAGAAGAAGGAGGGGCATGGGAAAGAAGTAACACAGCGATCTCAATCATCCATCCATCCATCCATCCATCCATCCATTCATACATCCATTCAGCAAATATTGTTTTGTTTTCAGTCTGCTTGTTGCCGGGCTCAGGAATTATTCGTGTCAACAGTTTGTTGTTGGTGGTGTTTTGTTTTCCCCAAAGATGAGACTAAGCTTAATGCTGGGCTATCTGTCCCTGCCTAGGTCTGTATGCAAACACAGGTTTCCTGGACCCCCACCCCGCTCCCCCTGAACAGTTTCTGAGGGTTGGGGAGGGGGTGAGATGGGAACATGGTGACTGCAATGATGGAATGTGTCAGGGCAGGGGGAATCTACCTCAAGAAAAGGGGCTTTGGAAGGGAAGAATAACTTGAAATAAATTGTGAATGAAAGGAGAGTGTACCTTGATGAATGAAGAGTAAAAGGCTGGGAGACTTTTCACATGCAGAGGGCAGTGTGGAGGAAGTCTCTGCTGAAAACGACAGGAGATGGAGGAGGCTAGGAGTTGCTCTTGATTTTCAGTTATAACAGGGGATGAAGGTGAGTGAGGTGAGGTGAGATAGGCTGGGAGGCTTTGCAGTCAGAAGCAAAGAACTTGTAGCTTCAATGGAGACTGACAAGGAAGATATCAGGCTTTCAGCATTCACCTGATTTTTATCTTCTCTCCCAAGTGTGTTGGTCTGGGTAGAAAGCATCCAGAGCAGTCTCTCACCAACTCAGCAGGCAGAATAGATGATAGTTTGTGAATGAGAGTAATTCTCCAGAGAGTTGGTACAATATTATTTGTGGAGACAAGAAACCTCTGCGAACTTTAGTACATTTTAAAATATTATTTTTAGACTGTTTACCTTTGGTTGATTTTTAAAGGTAAAAATGAAGGAAATCTTTTTAGGATGCTAACAAAATGAAGCAAAAGAGGAAATACACATGATAAGGACTCTTGCTATAAGCATATGTCTGTTGATAATAATTGCAGTCTTGCTTTCCTTCTTCTTGTTACCCATCCTTAAGATTACATCTCTTAAGACACATGGCTACCAGCATAGCAACATTTTACTACATTATGACAACACTTATTAATAAGTGAATAATCAAAATTGAACATATATTGAGTACCTATTTTGTGACAGATCCCTTCAAATACATTCTCTCCCTTAAACATCAACATAACCCACATTAGCCAGAAGAAGAAACAAGACTTAGAGAAATAAAATGACATATTAAGGGACATAATTTAGATTCAGTTCCATTTCTTCTGACCTCAGATCCAGAATTCTCCATTGTTATTCCACTCTAGAGCTTGAAAGCATATAGAAAATAGATTCTCTGCTCCTGATTGTCTGCAAGCTTATTGGATGTATTCCTGTTCTTCCCTGCATCAATGCCCACTGCCAATAAAGTACAATGAGGGGTTAATGGCACTGTCATTCTCTTCACCAAAAAATCTGTCCAGAGAAGCAGTATTTTTTTTTTTTATGAATAGCTATAAACAGCAACGATTTGCCTTCCTTATTTTAATTTTAGGCTGAATCTTTGTGATAAAATGTGCTCTTCTTTGCTGTCACTGCATGTTTTCTTTGCACAGGCCTTGTATTGAATAGTCTCCCTAATGTAATTGCATAGTTTAGAGTTAGTTTGCTAGCCTGGGAAGTTTTAGTTTCAAGAAGGAAACACCTCTACAGTAAGGCTGCTTGTTTCATTATGTCGAGGAAGATAGCACTGTCCACAGCCCCAAGTGCTGAAACGGCCAATTCCATTCAGCCTGAAAAGAAAGATTTACTCAAAGCACTCTGCTCTCAAGAAACTGACAGCTATTTTCCTCAGGACTGAATAACACTGAAATCCTCTCTGTGTGAACTGCAACCCATTCTTTTCTGACATACTTCCTGAAAGTTGATGAGGTTTAGGTTTGACATTTAAACAAATGAGTAGTGTCATTACTCACAATTTCCTGCTCTTTAATGTCACTGTCAAACTTGCAAAATGAATTAGATTGAGAATTGTTTTTTTTTTTTTTTTTTTTTTTTGCCTTTCTGGTATAAGTAATTTTACACATAGAGTGGTAGGACAGGATGTCACATGATTTATGCAAAATAAAGGTGCAACATTAAGTAGGAAGGTGAAATACCAAGAGGGTAGGCAGCAGAGGTAATCACTGAGCCTTCAGGCTCAGTCACCATTTGTACTTTCATATAACTGACTACTTGGAAAATCTCAATCTTTTTGGGCTTATAAATAAAATGCCATGTGTTAGAAGTCATTTTCCTTACAGTGTCCTTTCCTGAAGTGATGTAATTGGATATGCTATGAGTAGCATGACACATTCTTGATTGTCCTCATCTCTTTTTCTTCTCCTCAGAGTCCCTCTCTATCATTATGCCCCCTCTCCACTCTCATATACTCCTTTCAGAGATGGAAAGTAGTTTCCTGAGGAATAAAGATTTAAATGGAATTTTAGGAGTATTTACTTTCCAGTGAAAAGCTGTAAGCATGTTTATTGTGGAATTTTAAGTTGCAGGGAAGGAACATGGGGTAAGGTTCTTTTTGGAAGGAGTATCTTTTCAGTATCTTCAAAATAATGCCACCTATTAACTATTCCTAACTATGTCTTCTATTACAGCTAAGTAGATGTAGCAACTTATTCACTTGGTACATTTTAAGCATTAGCTTTTTTTAAAATTAATGTATATATCGGGGGAAGCATTCGGGAAATGTAAAGAAATGTAATTGATGTTAATTTTTGCTCATGATTCCTTGAGTGAAAATTTGGGGGAGAAATGTGTTCTAGTCAGTTCAAGCATTAAGTAACCAGGGAAAATGATCAGTTTTCCACCTCTCTTATATCTGCATTCAAAGATATCATAAATCTCACCTGGTATGCTTCTATCATATCTGTTGTTGTCTCCATATGAAAAATGGGAAACAAGTAATAAATGTCCACATCAGTCCAGTTATGCTTCTTGCTTCTTGTGTGCCATTAGCAAGTTATTGAACTATCCAAGTCAATTTCTTTATAATTACAAATTAAGATCAATAATGCCTGCATTGTAGAAATAATATCAGGATGTAATATACAGCTATCCTCTATAAAGACATATAAAGGAACACAGGTACATGCATATTTTTTGACACATAGACACTAACATCCATTTTTATCTCTTAATTTTCATGACTGAACTTTTTGTGATGTGGTTTATAGCCAGCTTCTGCCCTCTTGGCCAGTCTGTATCTCTGTAGGTCTTTGTAACCTCTGCCCCAGCCTTTTCCTTAATTGCGTATTTTCCTAAAAGGTGTGGATAAAATGGTGTTGGCACATGTTACTCTCCTTTTCCACGCTAGCTCCACCCACCCATCCCTTTCATACTGATTACTTAACATTGCCTTGTTTTCTTCCCATGAAAGCCATTTCTAACTATTGGAATAGTTTGCTTTCTCTCTCAGCTTAAATTTGCCTCCCCTGGGTCCCCTTTGTTTAGAGGTTTTGAGTTGTTAATAGGCTGGTCTATCACTACTAATGTTTTAAATAATACACACATTGGTAATATATTAATTTAACTCATACGTTGTTAAAATACATTGTGAAGTATTCATAGTTAAAATACATTGTCCATTTGTCCATTAAATAATTTACCCAATAATAGTTTATCCAAATTAGGTGTGTGGAATGGGGAAATATTTGTAATAGGGTTGCTTCCTGCAGACTTAGTCTTGTGTCAGATGTATAAGTGGTAGAGTTGCAAGTTCATGCTACTCTTAAGGCTAGGTACATTTATTTTCTGCTTCTCCTAATGCCCATGTTAGTTTCGTGGGTGTTTGTAAACCTATCCTTTCCTACACAGGAAGCAAAAATGAGTTATTTCTGACCTCTTTTTAGATGTAGAACTAACACGTCACTCATCTCTGCCAAGACTCAATATAAATCATGAATAGTGACTATAAAAGGTAATATTAAATATTAAGATTTAAACCTGTTGTACATTTTAGTTGTAGAACGCAAAAATGCTTATCTGAATAAGAAACTGATACCTATGCATTTTTGCTAAAATCATAATGCTTAGTCTTACTTAGTAAAATAAATTATATCTTTGACTTAAAATCCCAATGATAACTTTTAAGATAGCTATTTCATAGGTAACAGCAACATTTATCATGGACCGACAATAATGAGAGTACCATGTTCAACTGATAATTTAAATGTAATGAGTTCTTTCTGTATTTGAAAAAATATATTTGGAAAATGGGATAATAAAATAGCAATTTTTGAGAGACCAAATCTAAAACTTAAATACAAACACAATGCTCCAGTTTTTAGAAAACTGTCTTGATTTTAGTAGTGCTTGCATAATAAATTGTATCATGTGTTTTTATATTAATCTTCATTACTTTGTATTTTAGATTGTATTTGAAAATTGTCAGGTACTGCAGCTGTGTTAGCATCCCAAAGTCTTCATATTCTCACTCGACTCAGAAGCATCCACTGCTGATGTTATTTAACTAGTGAAAGAAGATCCTTCCATGTTTTTTTTCTTATAGCATTCTGACATCATCTACACCCTAAGGAATGCTGGCTTTATTAAGTAATGGTTCACTGGTATGGTTCAGTCAATGACATGTGATTTGTGGAGCTGAGGATATTTGTCTCCAGTTCCTTTTCTCACTGCAAAGGAAAATGATGAATATTTACTGAGAACTATATGCTAGGTCCTCTGTGTCAGACTCTACTTATATATACTCTATTGATGCCTTACAACAAACTTATAATGAGAAGATTAATAGCTTTTACAAATAAGAAAAATGAATTTCAAAGAGCAATGTTAACTTACTCAAAAGTTTAGTCAGACAGTAAATAGTAGCACTAGTTTTCAAATATGGATTTAACAAATTCCGTGGTCTGTGTTTATTCCACTGCTTCATCCTTCCTCTTTCCCTAGCTTCTAACCCTGACTGGAGAAGCATGGGAAAAAGGAGGAAGGAAGAGATACTTAGATGTGCCCTCTAGACAATGTACAGAGTTGTTTGGGCATGTTGCCATGCTATTTTTCTGATAGACTACAGTTCTTCAGCTCTGAGGATGAGCTCATTTGATAAGATAATCAAGGTCAGGCTAGGGTTACTTTACAAGAGAAAATTTCAAGGTAAAATAGGTGCTGCCAAAAATGCTTTTACCTGTTCATGGGGGTGACTTACTGGAAAAAACAAACGTTAGGTTATTGTGGCCAAGGATTATTTTGTTATAGAAAGTGCTATCTTTAGACACAATTTGAGGCTGAGGGTCTAAATGCTTAAGACCTCATATAATGTAAAGATATTTGTTTATTTTTCTTTTGGTCATGCATTTTCAAAGAAATAGTATTTATTTAAACAAATAATTTTGCCATTGATTTAATTCAATAGGTCATTTTATTTATTTATTTATTTATTTATTTATTTATTTATTGAGAAGGAATCTTGCTCTGTAACCCAGGCTGGGGTGCAGTGGCACAATCTCGGCTCACTGAAACCTCCACCTCCCGGCTTCAAGCTATTTTCCTGCCTCAGCCTCCCGAGTTGCTGGGATTACAGGCATATGCCACCATACCTGGCTAATTTTTTTTTTTTTTTCAGTAGAGACAAGGTTTCACTATCTTGGCCACGCTGGTCTTGAACTCCTTACCTTGTGATCCACCCACCTCAGCCTCCCAACGTGCTGGGGTTACAGGCATGACCCACTGTGCCTGGCCTTAATAGGTCAATTTCTGTATCACCTGATAGTGTTCCTGGAGCAATATAATGTTATATATGTACGAAGAGGCATTACCTGTCACGTCAGACATGAAATGACCTTTAGACACGGACTCTGGAACACTTTGAGATGCTATTGGATGAAGCACATGACACATATGGCCAGTCTTTTGAATTGCTGATTCTGAGAATAAAATTTGTTCATTTCATCTTTTTGTTCACAGAATGAGAAGTGATCTCTTAACCAAGTAAATGGATTAAATAGATATTTAAAATAACATTAAATTTCTTGCCAGAAAAACTGTTCTTTCATGAACAAAAAACAAATTGCTCAAAATAACTGACTACATCTTTATTCCTAAAAAATATTTAGAGATTATTATTATTGGGCCTTTACACATAATTTACATTCAATATTAAACACATGAGAACAATGTTTAATATTTATACAGTGTTTTCAGAAGATATGCTTTCCGTGTTCTGTCTCGGTTATTCTTCACAACAACATTATGAGGTAGAGCTTTTTAAATGAAAAAACTCATGTGCTTCAAGTGATTTAAAATCACTGCGGAAGAAAAGCCTGGGCACACAGGAAGACCAAGTGGTTGTGTGTCAGCTTGGAAGAAGCTTGCAAATTTCCTGTATTTCAAGAGGCCAGGATAAGAAATGTAATTACCTTTTACTGGTTTTCAGCTATGCTTTCTTTGATATCTGATTTTGTCAGAACTCTGAGGAAAAAGTCATATTACCAAACTTCATAAACTTGTTAAATATAAAGTAATCTCAATGTTTTAATTTACAGTAAGAGTTTATTCTCACAAGTCCTCAAAATTTCAGTTATCACAGTCTTTTTCTGTAGACAGAAATCCATGTGGACTGTTGTTGTTGTGAATAGCTAGGCTATGCCAGAGTAGCAAAGAAACCCTGAATTTTCATTGGCTTAGCACCACAAGAGTTTATGCCTTGCTTATTTAACATATAAGGTGGGTTGGAGAGTCTGTTTCATCCAATGAATGATAGTTCAGGCAGCCTCCACATTTTGTGCACCATCTCAAAAAGGTGGACTCCGTGGTTATCAGTTTCCAATATGGTTTCCAATGACCACCGCCCACCCCCACCCCCACTTCCTGGTAGTCACACCATCATGTGGTTCCTTTCCATATTACACCAGAACTGGTCTGGGTGACCAACAGCTTATAGCAACAGTAAAACAATGTCACTTTCAAGATTACATAACAAAAGCTTACAGCTTCTGGCTCAAGTACCCGCTTTCTAGCTCTTGGATCTCTTCTTCTGGAGGAAGCAAGTTGCCTTGTGGTGAGCAGCTTTGGCTGGAGTGAAAATCTCCAGCCAGCAGCCAGAGAGGAAATACTGTCTGTTAACAACCTCATGTGTGAGCTCGGAAGCAAATTCTTTAGACCAGGTTGAGTCTTGAGATGACTACAACAGCACTGCTTCCCCACCCACCCCCAGCTTGACTGCAGCTTAGTAACAGACACTGAGACGGAACTATTCAGCTAGGCTTCTTGTAGATTCCTGACCATTCAGAACCTTTGACATAATACATTTTTGTTGTTTTGACTTATGTTTCAGGATAAGTTGTTGCACAACCTCTGAAGTGAACTACAAGAAGCATTCTGGCTCTTAACTGCTTTCACAAAAAATTAACACTTGTCAGTCATGTGCATACCCATTTGGCCCAAATCAATCATATTGTATCAACCTAACTACAAAGGGAGTTGGGAGATGGTAATGTCTCTGTCACTGAAACTATACAATAGTTAGAAGCATTTTTGACTTGTATAGACTCCAAACAAGAGAATTCGAAGGAATTCATACCACTAAGATAAGCTGATAGGTATATCATTCCAATTTGGGTCTCTGAGACTAGAGGTAATTGATAATAGTAAGAGCCTTTGTGCCAATTATTGTGCTAGGATTCTGGGTACAAAGGTAATAGAATCCAAGGAACCTGTACTCTTTTTGAAAGGCAGGCATATAAACACATACTTTCAAAATAATGTGGTAAGTGCTACTATGACAGATGGGTACACAGAATGCAGCGTAAGTATTTAAGAAAGACACTTAGCTCCACTGGGGGATTAGAGAGAGTTGCAGGAGGAGATGACACCTAAACTGAATTTTAATAGATGAATTCACATTACCCAGGTGAAGAAAATTGGGTAAGGATGTTCTAAGTAGAGGAAACAACATAAGCAAAATCAAAGAGGCGTGAAATAGAATGAGCTATGAAGAAAGTGCTAGGCATTGGGTAACTCTAATGTAAGTGCAGATGTGGAGAGTCTGGAAATGAGGCTGAAGCAGTAGATAAGGATTGGCCGTAAAGACCTTGTGTACAGTTCTTAAGATCTAGGCTTTGATGTTGTTTAGGGGGAGCCGTTAAAGGATTTTAAAGAGTGCCATCACCGGTTTGCATTTTCCATGAGAGCATTTTGAGGATAATGTAGAGAATAAATAAAACAGGGGAAAGACTAGAGAAGGTTTTCACACTGGGGTTTGCATCCTGCTTTGGCTCATCTAATGGACCTTGTTTTAATGAAAACAAACATACAAACTGACAATAAAGAATATAATCCAAATTCTCCAGATAATTACTTCCAGGAGCTTTCTATGGGCTGCATAAGAAACAAAGAAAGAAAAATAAATAAATAGAGTAAATGAAGGAAAAGGAAGAAAGAGAAGGAAAGAATACATATTGGAAAAACTGGCTGTTTTTGTTTTCCTGAATATTTAAATTTCAGAAGCAATTTTTCCTTTTTTTTCTTTTTCTTTTTTGTTTGAGACAGGGTCTTGCTGTGTCCACCAGGCTGGAGTGCAGTGACACCATCTCAGTTCACTGCAGCCTCCGCCTTCCAGGTTCTCCTGCCTCAGTCTCCCCAGTAGCTGGGACTTCAGACATGCACAATCATGCCTGGCTATTTTTTTACATCTTTAGTAGAGATGGGATTTCACCCTGTTACTTAGGCTGGTCTTGAACTCCTGAGCTCAGGTAATCCACCCAACTTGGCCTCCCAAAGTGGTAGGAATACGGGCATGAGCCACTGCACCCAGCCTCAAGTTTTCTTTAAGATGCTTTAATTATATCTTTCCTGGAACATATAAGCATGAATCTCTCATGCCATAGCTTTATTAATATTTTCCAATATTCTACATGTTTTTTGCTATAATCATTTTTACAATTAGTTACAGATTGGGATTTCAGTGAATCACTGTAGTCCTACCCATTTCTCATTTGAGCTTCTACATCACATTTTGGCCTGACTCTGAAACTCAAAGATTAAAAATTTGAGATCTAAGAAACAATGTTTTCCATTTTTCATCTAAATCCCCACTTTTTTTCTAAATTTTCAACAACTTTCTAAATATTCTCACTTGAAAATTTATTTTAAATGACATTTATTTCATTCAAATAATCAATGAAGTTGCTACATTGACCCCAGGTCAGCCCTTAGCAAATTTCAGTGAACATTTCCCTACAGGTTGGCATGGTAACACATTTCAGAATTTCTAAATCTGTGGAATAGCTTAGAAGCTTTTATTTGCTATTCCTAGTTCACAATGGAAATACAGTAATGATTAAAAATTGTAATATCCTTTTCTAGATTCTTAGTGAGCTTTTATTCCTACTCAGTGACTCTAAAATGAATTTATAAGGCACATGGTTTGTAACCATGTGAGACCTTGATTTTATCACTACATTGTTAGAAATGGGGTCAAAAAGCCACTGGCTTTAATAATTTAATTCATCAATTTGGAATGAATCTGATGAGTCAGCCACTTTGGTAGATAACCATATTGCTCATAAATACTGTTTTGAAGGTAATTTGTCTTTCTTAAAATGTGAAGACTGTGCTAATCTTTCTGGGCAGGGGTATGGAGGTATGATTAAATGCTTGAGAAACAATTTTGTTATTACATGCAACTGAACCAACTTTTCATTATTAAAAATAGATAAAAACTTAACCTCCTCAATTACAATACTTTATACGGAAGTTTCCCAATTTTACATAGACTGAAGATAAAAACACGTTAACAAATCTTACCAGCTGGTTCAGGAAAATAACTTCATAATTATTGAAACATTTATGTGTTTGGGCTTGATTTACACTTTGGACACAGGAAAACAGAGAGAACCTTGTTCTTTGAAATCATCAGAGAGGGTGATGGTGACTCAGAGATTCCTGAAAATCAGCAAATTACCCTAGTTTGCAAACGTATGTGTTATTTTCTTCCCCCAGGCATAATGAACTTTATAACAAGAAGCCAAATCATCTTAGAGAAAAATGGGAAAATTAAAATTTAAGAACTTAAAAACATATAAATAAAAACGTGTGCATACCTCACACATGTACGCACATACTTTGGGGATTGGATGATATGAATAATATAATTAATATACCCTAATTTTTGATGCAGGATTGAGAAAGTATCTTCCAGATATTAAAAATGTTGAAAACTGGACAGAAGGCCTTGAGTTTCCCAAATTCAATACATATTTTCAACTATCCCCTGAGTAAATTAACTATAACCTTTACAGAAGTAAAAATGATAAGCATATTAAAGATGAATAAGTCCTTGAATTAACAGCCATGCAAGAAGGAATATCCCCTGGGTGATTGATCATTATAGCATAATTTCTTTTCCTTGAACAGACAATATTCCTTGACTATATTTCCTTGAACAGAATACAGTGTTTCCCTAAACAATATATGCCTGCTCTAGAGTTTTCACAATTACTGATCCTCCTATGGCCGGCTCCTGCTCAGCACACAACACATTTTCATTGAAGTTCTCTTAAAATGCCAGCTTTAAATCACTACTCCCTTATGTACTGTGATAGCATCCCATTTTAGTTTTTGTCAGATTTGTCAAAGATCAGATGGTTGTAGATGTGTGGCATTGCCTCTGAGGCCTTTGTTCTGTTCCATTGGTCTATATCTCTGTTTTGGTACCAGTACCATGCTGTTTTGATTACTGTAGCCTTGTAGTAGTATAGTTTGAAGTCAGGTAGCATGATGCCTATAGCTTGTTTTTTGTTATTGTTGTTGGTTTTTGTTTTGTTTGTTTTTTGGTTTTTTTTGTTTGTTTGTTTTTGCTTAGGATTATCTTGGCTATGCGTGCTCTTTTTTTGGTTACATATAAAATTTAAGGTGTTTTTTTTTTTTCAATTCTGTGAAGAAAGTCAATGATAGCTTGATGGGAATAGCATTGAATGTGTAAATTACTTTGGGCAGTATAGCTATTTTCCCAATATTCTTTCTTCCTAATGATGAGCATGGAATGTTTTTCCATCTGTTTGTATCCTCTCTTATTTCCTTGAGCAGTGGTTTGTAGTTCTCCTTGACAAGGTCCTTCACAGCCCTTGTTTGTTGTATTCCGAGGTGTTTTATTCTCTTTGCAGCAATTGTGAATGGGAGTTCACTCATGATTTGGCTCTCTGTCTGTTACTGGTGTATAAGAATGCTTGTGATTTTTGCACATTGATTTTGTATCCTGAGACTTTGCTGAAGTTGCTTATCAGCTTAAAGAGAATTTGGGCCTTCTAAATATACAGTCATGTTGTCTGCAAATAGGCAATTTGACTTCCTCTTTTCCTAACTAAATCTGCATTATTTCTTTTTCTTGCCTGATTGCCCTGGCCAGAACTTCCAGTACTATGTTGAATAGGAGTGGTGAGAGAGGGCATCCTTGTCTTGTGCCTGTTTTCAAAGGGAATGCTTCCAGTTTTTGCCCATTCAGTGCGATGTTGGCTGTGGGTCTGTTATAAATAGCTCTTATTATTTTGAGATACCTTCCATCAATACCTAATTTATTGAGAGTTTTTAGCATAACAGCCTGTTGAATTTTGTTGAAGGCCTTCTCTACATCTATTGAGATGATCATCTGGTTTTTGTCTTTGGTTCTGTTTATGTGATGGATTACATTTATTGATTTGCCTATGTTAAACCAGCCTTGCATCCCAGGGATGACACCAACTTGATTGTGATGGACAAGCTTTTTGATGTGCTGTTGGATTCGGTTTGCTAGTATTTTATTGAGGATTTTCACATCAACGTTCATCATGGATATTGGTCTGAAATTTTCTTTTTTAGTTATGTTTCTCCTGGGTTTTGGAATCAGGATAATGTTGGTCTCATAAAATGAGTTAGGGAGGATTCCCTCTTTTTGTATTGTTTGGAAGAGTTTCAGAAGGAATAGTACATCTCCTTGTTGTACCTCTGGTAGATTTTGGCTGTGAACACATCTAGTCCTGGACTTATTTTGGTTGGTAGGCTATTAATTGCTCCCTCAACTCCAGACATTGTTATTGGTCTATTCAGTAATTCGAGTTCTTTCTGGTTTAGTCTTGGGAGGGTGTAGGTATCCAGGAATTTGTCCATTTCTTCTCGATTATCCAGTTTATTTGCATAGAGGTGTTTATAATATTGTCTGATGGTAGTTTGTATTTCTGCGGGATCGGTGGTGATATGCCGTTTATCATCTTTTGTTGCAACTATTTGATTCTTCTCTCTCTTCTTCTTTATTAGTCTGGCTGGTGGTCTGTGTATTTTGTTGAACTTTTCAAAAAAACCAACTCCTAGATTCGTTGATTTTTTGAAAAGTTTTTTGTGTCGCTGTCTCCTTTGGAGAAGTACTTTTTTAAAATTAAGCATTGCAGGCTTTAAATTTCTTCTATATAAATATTTAAAATAAAACTTCAATAATTTGAATTGTATTTTTGATTATTTTGTTTTATATATTCAGTAACATACATCAACTGTTTTATAGATATTCTACTAATGATTATGAAAGACCATTTGAAAATCTTTCCCTAGCACTGAGATATCCTTGACATTACTAAGTGATTTATACCATGAAATTATATTGCTTTTCTCAAGAAAAGCAAAATGAAATTTACAAACTTTGGTACTTTTTTGTTCTTTTGTTTTCTCAAGTAAGATGCACCGAGATTTCTTTAAATGATATGCTGTATCTCTGCAATAACCGAGAAGAATGTGTAATTTGCAAAACCCTTACTTAAACTCTTTTTGTTTCAGAATAATTCTTTGTTGTTTTTATAAAAGTCTAAGCAAATACTTAATGATCTGTGTCCCAAATGAGGTGAGACAGCTGTGACAGAATGTTACTATGACTGTGTACTTTGTATAATAAAAAGGGACAGACTTATCCCCACCTGAACCTAGGATGTTTCCAGAATGCCTATAGAACCTAAGATTTAGGAATCCTCTGTCATTCTCTTCCATTGCTCGTGACTTGTGCCAATTCCAGGGTTCTGGACTGTGCAAAACAATTGAAAAAATAATCACACTTTCAAGTGGAGCACAAGACCAGTGTTGATAGTAGCTGGACAGTTCTAGACACTTTAATATAGAATAAGAGAAACACTAAGCCCTTCTGTGTAATTCTGGCTTTCAAACTTCTAAAATGTTCATCATTATAAATTAAAAAAAAAAATCAAAGCATAACCTCACCCAAAGAAAGAAAATATTGTAATTCTAGCAGACCCTAGAATAATTGAACCAAATTTATTAATATTTATTATTATTGCAAATCAGTAATGACAATAAAATTTACAGATATTTTGGAGTTTTTATACTTCCCTTATTACATAACTCTTCAACAAAAATGTTTGTCATATACTGTTTTAGTTAATCCTACAACAACTAGTGTGATAGGGCTATTATTTGCCTTTTTTTTTTTTTTAAACAGGTAGTGACATTCAGTATTAGAGAGCTGCTATTGTGTTAGTTGACTGAATACCTTTACATATTACCAACTGGCCTTTCCATTCCTGAGTTGTGAGTAAATGCAGTCTTACGTTCCCCACTTCCATTCCTCCTTTGGCAATACAGCTATGCTTATTATCTATATACCAAATTGAAAAAATATGACCTATGAGATTTAAACAAAATATAGTGTCATGGACATTTTATGGTAAATTTAACCAAAAGGGACTTGAGTTCCATAACTAATTACTATTGCCTCAGAGAACTGTAACTCCTTGTAGGTACCTGGTCACAGGTACTAGAGGGGAAGAGGAGTGAGGAATACAAGAGCAAGGGTCAAGCCAGAGACAGATTTTATCTCTTGGTAAACAGGTATTCGGAAGACTGCTCTGAATGCTGAGTTAGCATCAGCAACAGTAGAAGTATCTGCGGATTGTTGGTTTGAAGTCATGCAAACATATCTTTATCACCCAAATGAAGGCAAAAGCAACATAGAGCAGCAGAGGGATAAATCCAACTGTAGCAGCAAAAGGTGCACAGAAAAATAAAGTATCCTGAACAAACACACTGACTTTCTAGGGCTTATCTAATTTGGAGCTATTTCCTTTTCTTATTTCATTCAGCAAATATTTATTGAGCACCCACAATGTGTAATCTGTTCTATTACATTCTGTGGAGGAAATACAGAAGTGAATGAGGCATGGTTCTTACCTACAAGGAATTTCTAATCTTGTGGGGGAGACTAACATGTAAACAATAAGCTACAGCGTGAGGATTATTGAAGAGGCACATGTTAAGTCTCAGAACATTGAAATATAAGAGTTGAGTTTGACATGGGAAAAGAAATACTTCTTCGCTGAGGAGGTAACGTGCTGAAGTATTGTTGACCATTTTGAAAAGTTCCAAAGAATCAAAAATTCCACCTACATTGGTGAAGTAGTAAGGTTAAATGCATGACAGCTTGAAGATACAAAAATAATTATGCATAAACCGTTCCAAAAATCATTCAGGGAATTCCAATAAAACACAGGTTTTTTTTTTTTTTCAACACTTTTCTGGGTAATTTTGAGTAACAGGGTCTCAATCTGCTCTGCTGCTTTCAATTGTTTTTGTGACTTTCTTTATTTTGTGGGCATCTGGCCCAGTCTTGTGTGTAGTGTATTATGGTGGATTGAATTAAACATATTTTGCAATTCCTGGAGTGATTTTAAAAAGACTGTTGTGTTATATCAGAGTTTCCAAAGGGGGATTAATTTGGGGCAATGATAAGAATGGATTAAGGTTTTTAAGAGACCAGACATTGGGAAACCAGTTAGAGGCCTGTTGAAACTCTTCAGGAACGTTATTGTGAGAATTAAGTCAAGACAATGGGATAGAATATGAAAAAAGTAAAACAAATATGCTAGGCACTCTGAAGGTAGAAGTTGGCAACTCATCAGATGTGAGGAACTGATAGGAACAGAAAATAACCTACTGATTAATAGAAATTTTCTGCCAAAGAAAGTACAGTGACTATCCTCAGCAAACTAACACAGGAACAGAAAACCAAACAGTCATATTCTCACTTATAAGTGGGAGCTGAACAATGGGAACACATGGACATAGGGAGGGGAATATCACACACTGGGGCCTGTCATGGGTCTAGGGAAGGGAGAGCATCGGGATAAATAGCTAATGCATGCAGGCCTTAATACCTAGGTGATGGGTTGATAGGTGCAGCAAACCACGATGGCACATACTTACCTATGTAACAAACCTGCATATCCTTCACATGTATCCCAGAACTTAAAATAAAATTAAATTTAAAAAAGGAAAAAGTACAGTGATTGTCTTATTTGTTTTTTTCTTAAAATAGGAAATACATAATATATATCAACTGTAGTGTGTGGAAGGGTCATGATGAATTGGACAAAGATATGTAGAGTTTGAATTGCTAGAAGAATATCCATGTGCAGTTGTCCAGCAGAAATTAGGGCTTGTTCCCCAACATACTATTAGCAATCAGTCAACTACTCTGAGATATTTGTTTTTCTGTGTGGCTATGCAAGCAATATATATAGTTTATGTGAAAAGTTTTTAGAAAATGTCTTCTGTAATAATTAAAAGCTTACAAGGGATTGTAAATCTCTTAATGTGGCAAAACCTTTTTGTCACAGTAAATTCACCGGGTCAAAAAATATTTATTATGTGCCTATTGTGGCAAACAAAACAAAGCTCCTTCTTGTAGGGAACTTATATTCTAGTGGCATTTAGTATATATTTTGACAGTTGAACCAACAGGATTTGCTAATGAATCTCCTTATGAGTATAAGAAAAAGAAAGGAGTCAACATTTTCATGCCAGGTAGGTTGATGGGGGTGCCATTCACTGAGCTGCGGGATTGTGGAGTAGGAGTATGTTTGAAGCAGGGAAGGAGAAGACTCAAAAGTTTGATTTTGAGCATACTGTTTGATACAGTACAGTTAAGTGTATGGTGGCCATTTGAACATGAAAGTAGGAGATCAGGTAAGGAGTCAGGTATGGTAAAATAAGCCTGATAGTTATAACCAATGTTATCTTTTGTGTCTGTAGCTTTTTATACATTATCCATATATATCAAAGACTATAGAAGGAACTGCATAGTGAATAAGTAATTATACATAAACTCTTTTTTACAAGTTATTTTGCTGTTGGTTTTCTTCTGTGTGAATCATCACAGCTACATTATCTTAAATCTTAAAAAGGATTACTCTGAATGATGCATTTAAAAATCCAGAAAACAAAAACTGGGGTACATGGTAAAAATTCTGATTTCAGAACCTACGCCTGACTTATCAAGTCAGAATTTCAGGGAGTGAAGAACCTGGAATCCATACTTTAAATAAGGCCTCAGTTCACCAAATATGAGAATTCCTATGGCAGGAAAAAGTAACCTCCTGTTAGATTTGATGGAAGCCAATTGGCAAGCCAGTAGTTTTACATTTAACAAAAATTCTGTTGTGTCAATAAAGAGCTATCAAAGGGGAGAAAATTAAAACACCTGCCTTGAAATGGAATTTGGCGAGAAAACAAGAAATTGCAGCAAAAAGACTAATAAGAGGAATCAGAGGCAATGAATGAAGGAGCAAAGGTATGGGAACCCAAAAAGTTTTCTTAGTGAAAACTTTATAGTTATATTTTTCGTTATATTAAATTTAAAGTAGAGTTATTAGTGTATACAGTGGAATAATTTATTATTAAGCCAATAATATATTTTTAAACTTACACAACTTTACAAAAAAAAGGGCATCTCAGAAGTCTGGGCTACTGAGTAGAACTCATTGCAAAATAGAATCAGTAGTGCAAAGTATTATTCTATATTTTCTAGCTTATGATTGTCTATATAAAGTCAGTCTTTCAGGATTAAAATGAATGTCACTTCTTTTTACTGTATGTCCCTTGAACTATTAAAATCTGCAACATATTGATATACATAGTAAAAACAATCAATTATGTCATGCAAAGAATTGAAGGGTTGTTACAAATTTAAAGGTGTTTCACTATACAAAAACATCGTAAAATACTGGCGCTAATTTAGACCTAGTAGCTCTGATATATTAAATCATAAATGTCAGGAGTTATTGGTCACAAAATAAACACCAGAATTATATGACAGTCTGAAAACCATTTAAAAAACTTCAATAATATTGAAGATCTGGAAGTACTTGAAAAATAAGGATTAAGACAATAAGTAAAAATGTCCTCCAAGGACTGGTCTACGCTAAGATTTTAGAAATGCAATTTTTTTTTCACAGAAATATCCTTAATCCTCTATATAGAAATGAGGAGAAAACACAAGACTTCAGCAAGCTCCATCTAATCCACTGCATACATATAGTTACCTATCTTTTCTTCAATATTTTGGAGTTTGCAAATAGTCTACCTTCAAAGAGTAGGTGTTACCAAAACATTGTATGCAAGATTTATAAGATTTGAAATAAATTTGCTATAGTAGATTAGAGACAAGACATTTTTACTTTAAACTGCAGTAATTCAGATTTCAAATATGTAAGTCTAAATTTTCTTCTCTTCATTGCAAATATATCTTATGTATACATAAAATCCTGTGTGTACTCATACGAGTTTTAAGGAAATATCTGAGGCATTAGTAATAGATAATTTGAGTCTCTTTTACATTCAGTTCAAGCTACTCATTTTTTAATCTTCTGTTTTCATTCCAACAAATATATGTAGGATCTTTCTTAGCTTTTGCTAAAGAAGTAATTATTGGCTGGGCACGGTGGCTCATATCTGTAATCCCAGTACTTTGGGAAGCTGAGGTGGGCAGATTGCTTGAGCTCAGGAGTTCAAGATCATCCTGGGCAACATGGTGAGACCCTGTGTCTATTAAAAAAAATTAGCTGGGCATGGTTACACACCTGTGGAGGCTGAGGTGGGAAAATCAAGTGGGAAGTTGAGGCTACAGTGAGCCATTATTCTGCTACTGCACTGCAGCCTGGGTGACAAAAAGAAAGTAATTATCTTCAACACTGTGCATACACACTTGTCTGCACCAAATTATTGTTTTGTATTTACATAGAACATTGATAAGTAAGATAAATATTGATTGATAAGAAATTTAAACTCATTTTTTACTAAATCTAACGGCCTTCCTCTTTTGCATGCAGTCTCTAAGAATCATTTGTTAATCTACATACTCAATATAACTTAAGAACTGGATATATGCTGTAGTTATTGGGCATTTTTCTGCTAAATATTATCTTTAGCACTAAGCATGAGTATGAGGAAACAATATATGTGCTCAGATTTAAGAAGTGAAGAAAATATACTGGAGGTCTTTTGGACTGCAAGAACTAATGACTGAAAGGTCACAGGGACTGATTCCTTTCAAAGTTCGGGGATAACCATCTCCTGAGAGAATATGTCAACATCTTTCAGCCTGGAACTTGATGTTCTGCCGAGATCTAATCTAGGGGGTGTGCTGCTATTGAATAGGTAAAAACTAAATCAGAATAGTGAGGGAATATTCGTTTGTTCCCTCATTCATTCATCAAACACATATTGAAAGTCTGTTAATTGGCAAGCACTCCTCTGACATTAGAAGGAGCAAGGGTAAAAAAAGATACCATCATTAACCTCAAGGACATGAAAGCATTAAGGGAAAGACAGAACTGCAATATATTAAAGTAAAACACAATGTAGTGTTTACTATTAAAGAGATATAAACAGAGTACCGAGCTATAGGATCATATAGATAACATTTGCTTAATGGATGAGAGGGAAACATTAACTTCAGGAGGCAGAGCAACAAAAAAGTGAATGACAGAAGGGGCAAAAGAAAAAAGCAGAAAGTACTGCAGAGGCAGGGCATAAAGAAGCTAAACCTTTGCTGCCTTTTATTAGCACAGAATGACAAAGAAAAAACACAAACAACAACAGCAACAAGAAAACTTTGGATTTGAAGGTTTTTTGTTTTTCTCTTTTTCCTCCTTTTCCAAGTAGTAAATCTTGGGCTTTCTTTACCTTCTGGCAAACCAGAGCTTATAGAGGCATTCCTGTGATCCCCACCTCACCCCATTTTTCTGTTTTATCTATGAAACTTGATCAAAATACTGTCTCCACATTTCTCATAAAATACATTACTTTAGTTTTCTATTATTTTTAGTTGATTTAAAAAATAGGTCATTCATGACCTATTGACATTAGCATCACTAACTTTAATCAAAGTAAGAATATGATAGTACAGTGTGAATTCCAGTAATATTAATAATAAAGGGTTTCTCTGACCTTTCCTCCTTTGCTCTTCCCTGGTGATTGGTTCTGAGCTTTTAATCATGTCAGCAATGAAACAGAAAAAAGAGAAAAATCTCAAGTAGGTTGTCTGTCTCTGTGACACCCAATAAGGTTTTTTTTTCTCTAACAGACTTAAAAATAGTGCCCTAAAAATGTTTTGTTTAATTTATCTGAATTGTCTTTCTTTCTCATGATCACAGATAATTCAGCTGAAAAAAGAGGGAAACAAAAATAAACGTTGTGTTCCACATTTGTATTATTAACTTTATTAGGAAAGAGAAGTAGAATCTTAAAAACCTTAGAATGAAGGTTTCCAAGCTAGTTTACAGGCTCGAGTTTTATTGACAATACCTTTAGGATGCATATGTTATTAGAAACATGAGTTATTGGCTGGGCACGGTGGCTCAAGCCTGTAATCCCAGCACTTTGGGAGGCCGAAGTGGGCGGATCACGAGGTCAAGAGATTGAGACCACGGTAAAACCCTGTCTGTACTAAAAAATACGAAAATTAGCTGGGTGTGGTGGTGCGTACCTGTGGTCCCAGCTACTCGGGAGGCTGAGGCAGGAGAATTGCTTGAACCCAGAAAGTGGAGGTTGCAGTGAGCCAAGATCGCACCACTGTACTCCAGCCTGGCGCCTGGCAACAGAGCAAGACTCTGTCTCAAAAAAAAAAAAAAAAAACAGAAAAGAAAAAAAAGAAACATGAGTTATTTATAAGTTTACCTATTTAAAAGTCTAATAGGAGAAAATGTTTTATGTTTCTAAGTATGTGACTTTCCTTTAAAAGATAATAATGCTTTCCTTTTGAAGAACAATAATAAAAAAAAGTAGAGTTCCTTTTAAACACATTTTTATATTATAACCCCATTCTGTTTAAAAATAGCATACATATAATCTAGAAATGCAAATTATTTAGTGAAATTTTAAAAATTATTCAATGTACAATTAAATATGGCTATTCATTTTCAAATTTCAAATAGTAAAATATATCTGAGATGCAGATTAACCTTTATTTATAGGTGAGATTTCTACCTCACTGTGGTACTCCAAATGTTAATATGAGTCTGATTTTCTAATAAACATTATAAAAGAAGTTATAGAAAAAATTTGAGGCTTACTTTGGGACGTTCTGTTGTGTTCTGTTCAGCATCATAGTATTCAGTTTCTACAAGTTTGGTATTTAATTGTGTGTCTTTGTCACTCAGTAGGCTGGAAGTATGACTATTGGGACACCACAACAATGAGACATTAATGACAATGCTTTATCATTGAATCTGGAACTTTTTTTTAAAATGAAAGAGATGTTGGCCTCTTGGATTTCTGTAAAAAAAACACGATTTTGTGGCTTTAAATTAGAGTACAATCATATGAGAAGACAAAATGAGATTAAAAAGCAAACATGGAGTGACTCATATAAAATATTTAGAAACCTAATAATACAGAGAGAGACGCATTAGTTCCTCTAGTTATTGTGTTTTCCAGTAAAATGATTACCAAACTTACTAGGAAAATGATAATTATCAAATTATTTACTTTCATAATTAAAGGCAGGAAGTGAAAATAATGAATGAAGAGGAAACACAGTAACCATAAAGAACAGTAAGAGTGAATGAAGATACAGTGAAAAAATCAATAAGATATTGACTATTTTAAAATAAAGAAGTATCACAGTAGAAACACCTCAGAGACCGAAATGTCAAGAAAACAATAAACTGAAAGAGAAAACATATCAAAACAACTTGAGAACTGACAAACTTTTAAGATGTATTTAGGTGAAGATACTAGGAGGAAAGTGATCAAGTTGGTCTAAGTAACTACTGAAGATAAAACTAGAAATGGCTTAAGTTAAAATCAGATAGAGAGATGGTAACGGAAACAGGCATAGAAAGAGGATAAAAATAAACACAATTCTGAACAACTTAATGATGTCTAAAATGTCAAGAATTTATCCCATTTTTGGTTGCACAACAGAGTGACTCTAGTTAACAATCTCTTAGTGTAAATTTCAAAGTAACTGAAAGAGTAGAATTGGAATGTTGCTAACACAAATAAATGATACATTCTTGAGGAACTGGATATACTAGTCACCCTGATTTGAACTTTACACATTGTATGCTTATATAAAAGCAGTATTCACAATAATTAAGAATAAATTATTTTTAAAAATAAAATATCAGTAATTCAGAATTTTACTCTAGCATAGGGATCTGTAATTAATACTCATTGATAGTTGTTGCTTTTGTCTTCCCAACAACTACACTCCAGTTTCTGCACATTCCTGCTGCTTCTCACAGCACTACTTCTTTCTTTCGGAAACTATCCTTTTGCCATTTCATGTATGTGGTCCCAGCAGTTGGGACCAGAGGTAAAAATGCCTGACCTTCTCCCATCCCCCAAACAGCAGCAAACGAATTATAATTTGATCCACAAGGAAATATCAGAGTTTGTGTGTTGGGTTTTGCATATCACCTGTGGGAGATAAATGAACTTTTTCCCCTAACACTTTGCCACTTGGGATTATTACACCTAGAGTGCCTAAAATCTTTTCCTTTGCCACATTAAAAACACATCATCTGTGGTAGGAGCATACGAGACCAGCTTTCAGAGACAAAAAGAGATGGAGAGAGTAATGTTATTAGTTTTAGACCTAGTCATTCAGGCTTTCTCTACTCCATCCCAGTTACTTGAGCTTTATTTTGTTTACATTTATCAGATTTGGACAGCTATACTTCAAAGCATGATTAAAATAGGAACCAACCTATATTATTCAGGTTGTGAGAAGGAAGAAAAAGAGAGAAAATGCGGTTAACAAAAGAGAATAAAGAGAAAGAAAGGAGAAAGAAAACAAGAAGCTCTGACCACCTCTCCTCTTCTACATAGCTGACACTTCTCACAGATTGTTCTTCTCTAAACTTAGGTAGAGATGAGAGTGAGGATGATGTATGCACTGTAACATGGGTGGTCTTCCAGAAAGCCTTGACTGAATGAGCCAGGGCATGTTGCTTTCTTAGTAACATCAAATTTACCTGCAAGCCTGATACAAATCTAACACTAACACTAAACCTAATCTTATCTATAGCCCTAACTGCAACCTAACATCAACAACCCTACCTCTAAACTTCAAAACTAAAACTGATTATGATTTTACTCCCATCTGCCCCTAACTTTTACCCTAAAACCAACTGTAAAATAAATTCAACTCTATCTCTAAACCGAAGGCTAAAACTGACAATTAACTAACACTTTTATCTCTACACTCGACTGTGAAACTAACCCCAAACCTAACTCCAATCCTATCTCTAACCCTAACATTAACCACAAACCTACTTTTAACTCTAATCTTAACCATAACCTCAATCTAACTCTTGATTCCAATTGTAATCTAAACACCAACCCACCGCTACCCTTTTATCCCAAATCCATCTGAAACCCTCATTAGAACACAAATTCCAATTCTACTTGTAACCCTAACTCTGATTCTAAACATAGGCCCAAATATAACTCTAAGTCAAAAACTAAACAAACCTTATCTTGAAACTCAACCTTTACACTAACCCCAATTCTATCATCTGTAATCTTAACCCTAATATTATCATCAAATCTGTGTTCAATACGACCCCTAACCCAAAACCTAAACTAACCTCAGATCTAACTCTACATCTAATTATAACCCAAACTCCAGACTGTCACTTACCATAACCCTAAAACTAACCTTGACCCTTTCTCTTAACCTGCACTAACTGTAAACCTAGCTGTAACTCTAATTGTGAACCTAACCTGATACCTCACTCCAAAGTTCCCTCTAATGCTAAACAAATACTCAATCCTATCTCAATTCCACCCCGACCCCAAAAGTAAATCTAAACAAACATAACTCAAAATTTACCTCGTCTTGACCTTAACAAAACTCTGCATGTAGCCCTAATATAACCCTAACCCCAATTCTAGCAATAACACTGACACTAAAACAAATCTGCATCTTTACCCCATCACCAATACTACCCAAAGACCAATATTTAATGCTAATCATTAAGTCTCAAACTAATTTCAAACCTATCTTTAACTTAATCTCCAACCCTAACCCTAACAAGAATCCCAAACCTATCTTTAATCATACGTCTAGCCCTAAACCTAACCCCAACCTTAACTCTTACCCTAGCTCTAAAATTAACCTCAACACTGTCTCAAACCGTAGCCATAATGCTAACCTTCAGCCTACTTTTAACCCTCGCCCTAAACAAAATCCTGCACCTAAACCTAACCCTAACCTTAAACCTACCTCTAACCCAAACACTAAATTCAAACCTGGATCATGATTGAGCATACTAGCACCCACAAGTGTTTTGGGTGTCACTTCTCTTCTTCACTCTCATCCAACTTTCTTTACTAATTTTGGATAAGGAATCAGAAAGTAATGCTGTGGAATCAGGGTCTTTGAATTATTGTGTTATCCATAGTTTGTCCTGCTGCAAGTGATAAAACACTGAAAATTAGCTTAGGAAAAAAATAAATAAATGTCAGGGTAGGGTAAGTAGGAGAGTTATTGGTTCAAGGAACAGAAGAATTCAGGATTGAATTTCACAGCTACCTGGATTCCCTAGTCGCCATACTGCCATCAGGATCTGGTCTGTCACTCATTCCAATTTCTTCCTCTTCCCTGTTTGATTCATTCTTAGGTTTCCTGTGGCAAGATGAAATGGCCTTAGGCCTATAGCACACTAGGATCAATTACAACAGGAGATAGTATTTCTGTTTTCCTCGTTGCTCAAGCCTAAATTCCAAGGTTAGTTTCTATTAAACCTAGTTGGCTTTGCTCAGGTAAGGGATTAATACAACTAGGTTCACTAATATGAAGAGTGGGAGACTTGGTTAAGGGAGCTCTCTGAAAGAAAAAATAGGTTACTATTAATAGGAGAAATTGATTTCATAATGGCAAAAATACACATGACTACCACAAATGTTGAGAAAGAATTTCCTGTGATGATTATGTAGCCCAACATTCTAATTTTTAATTTTGTGATTTTGACCAGTTTTTTCTTTTTTTTAAAGCAACATTTTAAAAAGTTGTTTTTTAAATATCATAAAATTGGAAATAGCTCACATTTTGTGTTTGAAAATTTAGAGTACCTCAAAAGACAGTTACGAAGGAGAGGATTGAATTCTTTTAGGAATGTAAACGGTGGTCTTCTGTCTCAGGCAATGTAGGTGCTCACTGGGGAATAGCTGACTCATGACTGTTTTCTGTCTAATTCGTTAATATGAATTATTTCAATCTGTAAAGTTATCTCTTTTCTTCTCCTATTACCCACTTAGAGCACACATATTCAAATTAATGTATCGAACTAATTTTTCTAGTAATACATTCTATATATCATAAAAATGGCAGTTGGAAGATGAAAACAAAATGCAGTTATGCATTTAGAGATAGCAATATTCAACATCTTCAAACTGCATTTCAAAATAATTACACTTGTTTTATTTTGAAAAAATATTAATAAGTTGTAATTTGGGGATGATTTAAAGCTGGGGGAAAAACCCTTCGTCATAATTGACAATATAAGAAAAATATTAAAATTCTAGGTTTCTACATTGTTTGCATGAATAAAATGAAAAATTTATAAGGGAAGGATTTAATCAGTCAGTCAAAAATCTAAATTCATCACAAGTTTATTCATTGCATGCTATCAATGTGCTCAGTACCTGAATGAATGTATTAAAGAAATTCACATCTTGTATAATGAATGTAAATGAGCAGAGCATGGTGATTAAAGATTGGTATTTAGTGGATAGACCAGAGCTTTGCCACTTACTGCCTAAGTGAATATTGACATTCATCAGATTTCTCCACCTGTCAGGCCCACGCTGTTATAACAAGATTAAAATGTGTACCATTAAAACTTTAAAAGAATTTATAGCCAAATGTAGATGTTCTTTTACAGTGTTTTCTCTCTCCTTAAAATGTCCTTTCTATTCTCGATTTTACTATATATGTTTTTGTACTTGTTTGCTTTCTTGTGTTTTTTAAAAAGACTTTTTCCTGATTTGGAAGATGGGACTCACAGTTGTAATTCTACTAATGGTTGTCTTTTCAGTCTATTAATTGCTTCATAAATGATATCTCCTGCTCTTTATTCTTCTGCCCGGCTTATAACTTTCCATGAGTCCATGTATCTTTTTACAATGTCCTTAGTCTTAGTCTCTATAAGACTAAGACTAAATATAGTTTTTAAGTTAAAAACTATAATTTTTTATTTTTGCTATTCATGACAAATTAGGTTAATTTTGATGCTTCTTGTCTCTAATTACAGAATCAATATAGTTTATATAATATTATTATATATTCTCTAAATTTTATTTTATGCATTAGCTTTCAGCATGTTCTTTAATTCTGTATAGATGTTTAGACATTATTTGTTGTTATTCTGTAATTTATTTCAATATTCAATTGTAGTTTTTTAATATTTTGTTATCTAGTGTTGTCTTGATTTTTATATATGTATTGGTTTTGTGGATCCAAATTCCTCTTTCGTATCAAAGAATGCAATTTTTTACGTGGATAAATAAGAATCGTATCCCCTGTGCTTGCTGCCATATCACATACATTCACGGGTATAGAAAGAGTTAAGCAGATGAGAGTAGGAATTAAAGTAGACCTGTTTGTTAGGTTTTCCCACACTTTAGAAGAACAGACATCTTTTTTCCCCTGCCTCGGTCATTTAAGCTTTTTGTATTTTGGATTAAGTATAGGCAGGGAAAATGTTTCAAATATTTTCATTTTTCCTTGGTTCCATTTGTCCTTCTCTGCTTTAGGCCAAGAAGCACATGGAGTCCAAGAATGTGCTTTTCTATCCGGCTACATCAGTAATACAATTAGTAAAATTCTACTTAAACTTAGCCCTTTGCTGTTCTCTTTCTCTGTTTGTGTTAAGTCACCCTAATGATTCTGGCAGTTTTCCACAGTACCATGAACAGAAAGCTTGAATAAGGTACATCTAGAATACTCGTATATGTTCACTTCAAAAACATGTTTTTGTGGAATTCTAAAGGCAAATCTCAGTAGTGCAATTCTAATTTACAATGAGAACAAACTAAATGACTTTTTTGATGATTGTTTTTGCTTATTTATAAATATATTTTTAAATGGTAAGTGTAATATATAAATTAATCTTTTTCTTACATAGCTACATTGATTAACTAGTGGTAGAAAGATTAAGCAAAACTAATTTTCATGAGTGTAAATGAATTAATAAGTAACATATGCAATGCTTAGGGGAAATTTGCATAAAATTATGCCTGATATTCAACCTCTTGCTTAGCCAGAAGATAATTAAAATATTTTATACTTGAAGAAGACCTAGTTTTCTGAATTATTTATATCCACAAACTCAGATTTTATAGCAAGTATCTAGAAAAGTAAGTCAGAAACATATACTGTTAACAGGCCTTATATTGCTCAGATTTAACATTTGATTCCTGCTTTTGTTGGTTTTGAAAATGTTTCTTGACCACAGACCTGAATAATGAATGTATTCAAGCAGCAATTTTAAGAATGTAATATTCTTAGAAAGAAACTGCAGATACAATGACATTAAAAAAGTAAACGCAAGCTCCTGCACTCACAGTAGAGGTAAGTTGAAAGTTATAAGAGCACTCATAGATTCTCAGATTTGGAAACAAGGGATTAGAAAAAAACTTTTCGGATTAAATAATATATTAATTGTGTTTCTAAAACAGCTTTGGTAGTCTTAATAAAATAAATATTGTTTTTATTTCCATTTTTGCTTTTCAGGCAGGAAATGCTACTTGATAGCTACATATATTTGTTTCTTTTCACCAACTACTCTTGCTGAATTCTCTCAACGCACTCATGAAATTAAAGCACATTGGAAAATACCTATTAACTATCTGTAAATACAGTATGTTCCCTTTTGTGGAGGTGATAGACCTTCATCAATGGAATAGTTGATCTAAATCCTAGTCCTCATTATCTTGCCTTAGTCAGTTTGGGCTGCTCTAACAAAATGCCATAGACTAGGTGCTAGTAGTTTTACAAACTACCCATTAAAATCTTTATTTGAATTTGTAATATCTGAAAAACACTATATAAATGTAATATGTAGAACAGTTTGTTTTCAGTGCAGTGCAATTCCGAATTGTATCTGTAAGCCTCCATTTAAGAATATGTAATATCAAAATTTTCATATTGAAGAATCACTTAAATAATTATAAAAATGTAAAATTGCAAGACGATTATAAACAAAACAGTGATTTCATGACTGTGATAGGACCTGGGAAATTTCCTCATCTCCTTTGTTAGAAAAGTGTTATATCTGTTTATAGTTATTTTATGAAACTAGCTAAGATGAATTATGGGGAAAAGATACAGATTTTCAAACAGAAACTAGAATTAATGGGAACTGTGTGAGACTGCAAAGAGTTTAATAGTTATTTGGATTTTTAAAAAAATGAGTGCAAGGAGTATGCTGAAAAATAGCATCTACCTGTTAGGATTTGCAAAGCCACTGATTCTTCTAAAAATATCAGCAAATCCAGAATTAAGGCTTGTGTTCTTGGCTTGTAACTAGATCAAAAATAATAAAGGCAAAGTAAAGATAAATGACATTTATTGAAAACATAAAGTGTTTTATATGCATTATTAGAGATCAGAAAGATTTTTATCATTTAATTAATTTCAGAAACAACATGACGTTCTTCTTGAAAATATCATATCAAAAAAGGCAAAAATAATTGCATGATTATTGTAGAATAATTTTTTTGTGAGTATTTCCATTGACTTAGTGTAAGTTTCCAAGTTCAGGATTTATCATACACTGAGGAAAAAGTACACTTGTCTAGAGCACAAGAAACTTCATTATATTCCTCTTTTTACAATTAATTAATGTAAAATTAAAATGTGCCTAATCTTCCGGGCCTTGGTTTGCTTTTCTATAAAATGGGGGGATAGAAAAGAACTTCCAAATTATCTTATAAATCTAAAAATCTTTGCATTTAGATACGGAAATTCATAGATTATTGAGATGGAGTCTTGTTACTATGCATTATAGCAAAGTTGGAAATAAATTCTGAGTTTTATTTCATTTATATTGATCAATAAATTATTATTACATTTCACTAAAGAAGGAAAATTGATTTTCCTGAGTGTGTGTCTAGCTTGTGAAATAAAAATGCTCAATTATGAAAGCATTTATTGGCATTTTGAGTGAAAAATGTAATATGTAGAACAGATTGTTTTCTTTGCCTTGAACTCAGTTAAATGTAGAAATTGATAAGGTTATTTTCATGAATTTAATAATTATCTCTCTTTTCACTGGTCTCCATATCAAGTCTGAGAAATATTAATTTGATTTGTTTTAAACCTCACCATTTGAAATAAATCTAAAAATTCAGTTAGGTTATGAACATATAGGATACGAGGACCACATTGATAGTTTTGTGGGATTGTAATTAGGACAAGAGGGTAGAAATAATAGAGAGAAAATTGTAGCTTACAATAGAAAGAACTAAGAACTGGTGCAAAACAATGGAACAGGCTGAAAGAATGATATAACCTCCTAAACACTTCAAATGTTTAAGCAGTTAATTGTACCAGGGCTCTTGTACCAAAGATTTTCTGTCTTGAATGGAAGGTCAGTCAAGGTGACTGATAAATTTTCTTCTAACAATAAAATAGACAACTCACTTTTTTTTCTAATCTCTAAGAATACATCATAACAAAAGAAGGCAAGCAATAAACTACTTCTGAATGTTAACATATATCTGCATTCATTTGGAAAGTCTACTACTACTATAGATATTAAAGAAACAGTTTGTAGTACCTGTGATCCTAGAGCAAATTTAGCTTTTAATATCATATCAACTTTTTTGTTTTAGTGTCTCTTCCTTGGAACTAGCAGAGCTTTAATGGCGTCATCATGTGATATGACTTGAGATTTATATTTGGAAGAGCGTTGAACAATTATGGATTGTTACCTTAATGAGAGGATATTCCATTTAACAAGAGCAATTTCTTTACAAAAAGAAGCAGAAGTCTGAATTGTATCCATAAACCTCCATTTAAGAATGAATTACTTGGCCAGGCGTGGTATAATCTCAGCATTTCAGGAGGCCTAGGTGGGTGGATCACTTGAGGCTAGGAGTTTGAGACCAGCCTGGCCAACATGGTGAAACCCTGTCTCTACTAAACATACAAAAAATTAGCTGGGCGTGGTAGCGTGTGCATGTAATCCTAGTTACTCAGGAGGCTAAGGTGAGACAATCGCTTGATCCTGGGAGGTGGAGGTTGCAGGGAGCCGAGATTGCACCATTGCACTCCAATCTGGGCAACAAAGTGAGTCTCCACCTCAAAAAAATAAATAAATAAAAGAATGAATTACTCATAAATGTGCCTCACTGATGATCAAATTTAATCCCTCAAGATTATGCCTTTTGATGGAAACAAAAGGGTTTATCCAGAGTTTTATTCATGATATCATCCATGTCATCTATTGATTTCTGCTTTGATTCATGTGGCTGAAGTTATACTTCACATTTTAAGCTGGTGTCAGTCTTCCCATTTTCTGCTGTGATGTGTATTCAAGATCTCTAGATTATATCTGTAATGTAGTGCAGCCATGATTATTTATAGGGTCATTTAGATGGACTCAAAGACGAGTTCTGTTTTAATGAGCATCAGATTTAGATTAACTATATAAATAAAAGAACCATGCATCAAAATGACAATTGTGTCAAAACATTATTTACTAGAGTTCACATGGTGCTAAGCAGGAGACTTGAAATCAAAGACTATTTTCATTATGTTGTAGTTTAAACCATGTCTTTTGGGCCTTAAATCAAGTCCCAACTGTGTATACTGCTACTGAGGCATCTTTCAGAAAGGAGGTGTGAAGTACTGAAAAATATTTACAAAGTGAAAACTATTTTTATCTTACTTATCATGATTCTTTTATTGCATATGCATTTGCTAAGATAACTATTGTACATCAGTTTGTACTATGTTAATATAATAATAAGGTAAATCAAACAATGTTTTCTAAATCCATTAAAATAGAGTTTCCTAAGGGAGTTAAAACAATTATATTCTACCATATATTGTTGGCATGCTTCAAGAGAAATGATTTAATCTCTAGACGATCAGAATCCATGAACTAGTGAGTCATATAATAAAGGAGGCTTAATCATGCTATTTAAGTGTCATGGAAACAGGTTTATTGGTCAGGAAAAATTACTTAAAAAGAAAGCTATAAAATAGCTCATTAAGAAAATAAAATATCAGGAAGCCCACTTGGACAATGAGTGAAAATGACAAATTCAAGTTTTAAAAATATTTGATTTATGTAGGGTTGCTTTATTGTTTTGATTTTGTTTTTCCCCATAAGCAGCTCTCAGAAATGTTTCTTTTGCAGGAAGAGGCTGTCATTTTATCATGGTGTGTGTTTGTTCACATGCCACACAGTCAATCTATTATGAAAAAAGGAGAGCCTTGTAGGAGGCAGGGCCAGGCTCTTCATGCTTTTAAACTAGGTAGCCATAAATGAGGCTTAGTTTGAAAAACTTGAAAACTGATTCTTCCCAATGTATTATACATCCCCAAAGAAATGCTGAAGTTCCTTCCTCTCTTCTCGCTGTTTCTGCAAATCTTACCACTTCAAATGTTGGCAGTACTTACTGTGAAGTAGGTTTTAATATTGGTTTAGAATTTCTTTAACTTGCAGTTTGTGGTTGGAAAATGATCTGCTTTTTGTTTCAGGTTGTTTAATGTTTTCCAATATGATCTTCTTGCCCTCCAGTGGGTTCATTTATGAAATATTTAATGTCATTTGTGTCTTTGAAGAACAGTGTATTCGGTTAGAAAAAAAGTGAGCTCCTGCACAGAGCTCATGATGGTTTATAACTGGTAAATTGGTTTATAATTGGTATCATTGGTAAACTATTCACTTGACCAGGTTTATGAACTAATAAAGGGAATAGCAATTTAGTTTAAAAAATAATACCTCATTAAAAGGGGCCGTCCACCCACAAAATGCCTTTTGGTTTGTTTTTTGGAATGACACCACTTGAAACTACCTAACTCAGTATGGCCACTTTTATGGTAATAATAAAACTCATATATAAAAGGATTATTAGAAATGGCTTATTTCTTAGGCAGGTATTCTTATTGAAAGTATGTATGAATACATTAAATTACTAAATACATATAAATTAATAGTACAGTCATTAGGATGGGTCTTAGTTTGTTAGTGTTAGACTTTTGGGGTTTCTTCCTAACTTAGATTGATACGTTTCGCTGGGGACTTGCTTTCCAAATACACAGGACTTAGATGGCCAGCAGACAAACTCTGTGATGCTGTAATTCTGATCCTCACTGAATATATGAGGGGTGGATATCTGGCCTGGGACAATTCAAATATTTTTTCTTAAAATTTATACTATTAATTCAAAAACAGCAACTCATCTCTGCCATTACTTATAGTAGAATAAGATCCACTGTTGCAGTGGAAAATGAGAAACCCAGTCCACAGGGAGAGCAAACATGGAGAATAAAATAAGTAAATGAGGACAGGAAAAATGCCAAAAAACACAGACATGACCCTGGTAGTTTTCCATTTCCTGATCACTGTCCCTTCCTGTGGCTGGATATAGAACTGTCACTAGGCTCTATAAGACATATTTGCATCCTTACGACAAATTTCTACTTCTTTTCATAAACTAAAGTTGGGTTCTCTTACATGCAACAACAACAATAAAAACCTTGTTAGGTACAACCTGATATTGTTAACTTCTCCTGGATTTAAAAGCTCTTCTGAACACTGATTGGCATTGTTTTTACTTCCTAAGAGTACACTCATGTACCACATAATGAGATTTTGGTCAGTGACAGACTGAATCTACAGCGGTGGTCCCATGAGATTACAACACCACGTTTTACTGTACTTTTCTATGTTTAGCTATGTTTAGATACACAAATGCTTATTGTTGTGTTATAGTTGCCTACAGTGTTCAGTACAGTTACATGCTGTACAGGTTTGTAGCCTTGGCGCAGTTGGCTATACCCTATAGCCTAGGTGTGTAATAGGCTATACCATTAGGTTTGTGTTAGCATACCCTATGATGTTTGCACAATGATGAAATCATTTAAGGATGCATTTCTCAGCATATATTCTAGTCATTAAGCAAAGAGTCACTGTATTATTAGATCTATTTTATTCTACAGCATTTGATCATGAGATATGTGAAATAAATATAATTTTTAGAAGTACAATAACTTTCAAATCATTAATATCTTGTACCTTCAATCCCACAAGCATTTTGCAAAGCCTCAAATGGTGTAAATCAGATCGCTTGTTAAAGCAACCTGGAATTAATATGCTGCTCAGTTCTGGAAAAGGTATTTCCCCTAAATATAGATGAGAGAATATAGACATTTTATCCCCCCTCTTCTTACAACCCACATTTTACTGGGTTTTTCATTTACTTCAGGAGTTATATGCTACCTATCTTTAACTGTTGCGGAGTGGGGACAAATTCCAAATGCCTTGGTCTTATTAAAAGCCCTTCATGAGGAGAGAGATCCAAGATGGCCGATTAACAACAGCTGAGAATTGCAGCTCCCAGTGAAAGCGCAGAGAGCGAGTGGACGCCGCAATTTCAGACGAATTTCTGTGGACCACAGACTGGGAGATTCCCGGCGGAGGAGCCACACGGGTCGCCAGTGCGACTTTTTTGGCTGGCGCGGCTATTTTGCTGGCGCTCACTGGGGCGCAGCGCTTCTCAGTGAGGAGTATACGCGACTGGGGGCCCTTTGAGTCGGGCTCGGCTGGTCCCATCCCCACAAGGAGAACAGCAATTGGAAGCACTGAGGACTGAGAGTTTCACAGTAAGCACAGCTGAACCCGGGAAGACCAAGCTCTGTGGGGAAGGAGCGTCTGCCAAAGGAAAACTAAGAAACAGAAAAAACTTCATCACCAACAAGCCAGACGTTCACTCAGACCCAATCTGAAAGTCGGCAATTACAAAGACGACAGGTGGATAAATCCACAAAAATGGGAAGAAACCAGTGCAA
>CAUYLG010025744.1:0-25440 GCA_963573385.1 Cacajao melanocephalus
CTGGCATTGGAAGATTTTGAATGCCTAAATCTCTTTGCTTCTCTCATGATCCCTTTTACTTTACTGTGCTTTCAAGATACCTTCAAATAGTTGAGCTGGAATTAAGTGAATCCTACAGTTCAGCTATGCTGTAGAAGCCAATGGGAGAGGAAATTGAAGGTCTTTCAGATTAAAAGTTCAAATTGTGATGATTGCACCTTTTAGCCTCCAAACTGGCTTTTACCTTGATCTCCCTAAGCCTGTTCAGTACATCATATTGAAAAGATTGTGACATTTTAAAAATCACTTTGAGAGAACTATTCCATTTGAATTCAATGACTAAGACATTCCCTGGGCCTACAGTACTATCCTGCTGTGTTTCATCTTTTAATGTGGAAGTAAATCTTATGTTTATAAAGTTTGTGGCTTTTTAAATCACATAAGGAAATCTTATACTTTAATGTGAGATAAACTGAAAGAAATCATTCACTGTACATTGACTGGTCCAAAAGGAAAAGCTTATGAAAGGTAAGGAACAGCTAGCCACAGCCACTTTAAACATCAGGAAGAGGACATCACAGGACAAGAACAAAACTCACACAAAATAGACTTTTGATGCAAAGAATTTTGATTTTAGATATTGAATATGAATTTTATTTATATAAATATGAATTTTTATTTTCTACAAATAGTATTTGCACAATTTCATCAATAATATGTATTCATTGAAAAAGATATAAAAAATCTCAGAAGCAAGAGAATGATTCTCTACTTGAATACAAGCGTGGATCACAACATATTTTTTAGTTTTATTCTACACATGTACACATGGGCTGAAATAAAATAGTTATCTTTATTTTGCTTTATCTTATGATATTTATCCATGCTGTTTAGACATTGTCAAAAATTACTTTTCAACCCCTTTAACAGAAGCATCATAATTTCGTGTTATCACATTTATAAGATTTTTAAAATCATAAATCAATTATAATGTTACGAGTATTTTTGTAAGTAAAAATCTTAGCTCAGTTCTTTGACTATTGTCTAACGCTGAATTCCTAGCAATGAAAGTGACAGTTAATGATTTTAAGTTTTACATGTATTGTTAATATTTCCTCCAGAAAGGTTATACCAAGTTTTGTCCCCAATTTTGGCAATAATGTGCTATACAAGTTAAAAAAAAAAAGTTTGGCCAAAACCATAATTTTTTATTTGTATACATTTAAGAGGTACTAGTGCAGTTTTGTTACATGGATATATTGCTTGGTGGGGAAGTCTAGAGTGTTAATGTAATCATCGCCTTAAAATGTACTTTGTATCCTTTAAGTAATTTTTTATTCCTAATCCCCTCCCAATTTGCAACCCTTCTGAACCTCCAGTGTCTGTTATTCCACACTCTCTGCTCATGTGTATGTGTTTTCTTGCTCCCACTTATAAGTGAGTACATTTGGCATTTGATTTTCTGTTTCTGGGTTACTTCACTTAAGATAGCAGCCTCTAGTTTTGTCCATGTTGCTGCAAAAGACATGATTTCATTCTTTTATATGGCTGAATAGTAGTCTATTGTATATAAGATCACATTTTCATTATCCAGTCATCCTTGATGGACACTCAGGTTGATTTCACATTTTTGCTAATGTGAATACTCCTGTGGTAAACATACAAATGCAGGTATCTTTGTATTATAGTGATTTACTTTCGTTTGCATAGATACACAATAGTGGGATTAATGGATGTAACGTTAGTTGTTTTTAGTCTTTGAGAAATCGCCATACTGCTTCCAGAGAGGTTGTACTAATTTAACTTTACATCAACAGTATATACACATTTCCATTTCTCTGCATCCTCACCAACATCTATTTTTGACTTTTTAGTAACAGCCATTCTGACTGGTGTAAAATGACATATTATTGTGGGTTCAATTTGCAATCCTCTGATGAATAGTGATGTTGAGCATTTTTCATATGTGTCTTGGCTATTCGTGTGTATTCTTTTGAAAAATATCTGGTCATGTTCTTTGTCCACTTTTTAATAGGGTTATTTATTTTTTGTTGTTATTGTTGAGTTTTTAAGTTCCTTGTATATTCTGGATATTAGTCCCTTATCTGATGCATAGTTTGCAAATATTTTTTTCCAATTCTGCAAGTTGTTTGTCCATTCTATTGGTTATTTATTTGCTGTGCATTTAGCTTTTTAATTGAATTCAGTCTCACTTGTCTATTTTTTGCTTTTGTTATATTTACTTTTGAAGTCTTAGTCATGAGTCTGTTACTTAGGTAAATATCAAGAAAGTTTTTTTCCCTACACTTTCTTCTATTATTTTTATATTTTCAGGTCTCACATTTAAGTCTTTAATCCACCTTGAGTTGATTTATGTATATGGTAAGACATGGGACTCAATTTCACTCTTTTGCATAATGCTATTCTATTTTCCCTACACCATATATTGAAAGGGTGTCCTTTCCGCAGTGTATATTTCTGTTGACTTTAAAGTTTAGTTGACTATAGGTATATGACTTTATTTCTGGTTTCTCTATTCAGTTCCTGTGATCTTTGCATCCCTTTGTTTGTTTGTTCCTTTGGACAGGGTCTCACAATGTCACCCAGGCTTGAGTGCATTGGTACAATCATAGCTCACTGAAGCCTAGAACGTCTGGGCTCAAGTGAACCACACTTAGCCTTCCAAGTAGCTATGAGTACTGGCACACACCACCACATTCAAGTAATTTTTTCTTTTCTTTTCTTTTCTTTTTTTTTTTTTGTAGAAATGGGATCTTGCTATGTTCTCTAGGCTTGCCTTGAACTCCTGGCCTCAAACAATCCTCCTTTCTTAGCCTCCCAAGGTGCTAGGATTACAAACATGATTCACTACACCCAATCTTCATTTGTTCCTTGTCATATAATTTGAGGTCAGATAATAAGCTGCCTCTAGCTATTATGATGATGATTATTATTATAGGTTAAGATTGCTTTGGCTATTCAGGCTCTTTTTTGGTTCCATATTAATCTTTATTTTTTTCCCTACATTTGTGAAAAATAGTGTTGGCATTTTGCTAGGAATTACATTGAATCTGTATATTGTGATGGTATAGTCATTTAAATCATAACGATTCTTATCCAGGAGCACAAGATGTTTTTCCATTTGTTTGTGCCATCAACAATTTATTTGTTATAATTTTTTTTAGATAGATACTCACTCTGTCACCCAGGCTGGAGTGCAGTGGTGCCATCTTGGCTCACTGCAGCCTCCTCCTCCTGGATGCAAGTGATTCTCTTGTAGCTGGGATTACAGGTGCCCACTACCATGCCAGGATAATTTTTATATTTTTAGTAAAGACAGACTCTCCTTGTTTAGTATAGACAGGGCTTCTAACTCCTGATCTCAAGTGATCCGCCTGTCTTGGCCTCCCAAAGTGCTGGGATTAGAGGCATGAGCCACTGTCTCCAGACCATCTACAATTTCTTCATCAGTGTTTCGCAGTTTTTCTTGTAGAGATTGTTTACCTCCTTTATTAAATGTATCCTTAATTACAAATAACATTAACTTCTTGATTTGGCTCTCATTTTGATTGTTATTTGTGTAAAAATTCTACCGATTTTTGTACATTGATTTTGTGTCCTGAAACTTTACTGAAGTCTCTTATCAAAGATAGGAGTCTTTCAGAGGAGTCTTTGGGGTTTCCTAGGTATAAGATCCTATTAGCAAAGAAAGATTATTCGACTTTCTCTTTTCCAAATTGGATGATTTCTTTTCTTTCTGATTGCTCAGTCTAGGCCTTCCAGTACTCTGCTGAATACAAGTGATGAAAGAGGGCAACCTTTTCTCATTCTAGTTTTGAGTATGAAAGCTTTCAAATTTTTTCTGTTCAGTAGTAAATTGGGTGTGGGTTTGTTACACATGACTCTTATTTTCAGGTATGTTCCTTCAACTCTGGGTTAGTTGAGGGTTTTTATCATAAAATGATGTTGAATTTTATCACATGCCTATTCTGAATATATTGAGATGATCATATGCTTTTAGTTTTCAATTCTGCTCACGTGGTGAATCACATATACTGATTATGGTATATTTAACCATCCTTGTGACCCGGGAATAAAATCCAATTGACCATGGTGTATTATCTATTTTATGTTCTGTTGGATTTGATGTGCTAGTATTTTCTTGAACATTTTGCATCTAGTTTTACTGGAGATATTAGCCTGTGGTTTTCTTTTTTGTTGTGGTCTAGTCTGGCTTTGGTATTGGGTTGATAATGGCTTCATAGAATGAGTTAAGAGGATTCCTTCTTCTTAATTTTCTGGAAGAGCTTAAGTAGGAGTTGTACCTGTTCTTCCTTATATATCTGATAAACTTTGGCTGTGAATCTGACTTGTGCAGAATTTTCTTGCAAATTTATTTAGTCTGAGGTTTTGTTATTGTTGTTTTCATCAGAATATTTTTATTATTAATTCAATTTTGTAACTCATTATTTGTTGGTTCAGAGTTTCTATTTCTTCCTTACTAATCTTGGGATGTTGTATGTTTTCAGGGATTTATCCATTTCCTTTAGGTATTCTAGACTGTGCACACAGCAATTTTTATAGTAGTCTCTGATGACCTTTTGTCTTTCTGTTTGTCAGTTATATCTCATAATTATTATTTTTGATTGTGCTTATTTGAATCTTGTCTTTTGTGCTTGATTAATCTATCTAGCAGTATATCAATGTAATTTATCATTTCAAAGAACCAGTTCTTCCTTTTGTTCATTCTATGTATCTTTTGTTGTTGTTATTCTCAGTCTCATTAAGTTCTGCTCTGCTTTTGTTATGTCTGTTATTTTTCTGTCTCAGGATTTGGTTACTTCTTATTTTCCTAGCTCTTCGAGGTGTGATGTCAGGTTGTGAATTTTTGGTTTCTATTCTTTGAGGCAGACATTTAACACTATACGCTTCCATCCTAGCACTGCTTTTGCTGTATCCCATAAGTTGTGTCTCCATTTTTGCTTGTTTCAATTTTTAAAACATTTCTAACAATTTCTTCCTTGACTCAAAGATCATTCAAGAGCATGTTATTTAATTTTCATGTATTTGTAAAATTTCAAAATTTCTCTTGCCATTTAATTGTACTTATGCTGATGTGTTCCAAGAAGATACTTGGTATGAATCCAATTTTTAAAAATTCATGGCAGCTTGTTTTGTGGCTTAACATATTTTCTATTTTGGAGAATGTTTTATATGCTGATTCTAAGAATGTGTATTCTGTGATTGTTGGGTAGAATGTACTCTAAATGTCTGCTAGGTCCATTTGATCTAAAGTCCAATTTAAGTTTAGTGTTTCTTCACTGATTTTTTTGTGTTGATGATCTGTCTAGTCTTGCGAGTGAGGTGTTGAAGTCCCCCGCAATGTTATGTATTACGGTCTATGTTTTCCTTTAGGTATAGTAAATCTGATTTATAATCTAGTCGCTCTAGTATTGGGGCAGATATGTTTTGAATTATTAAATTTTCTTGTTGAATTGATCATTTTATCATTACATAATGATCTTCTTCATCTTTTTTTATTGTAGTTGATTTAAAGCCTATTTTATTGGTATAAATATAGCTACTTGTGCTCACTTTTACTTCCCATATGTGTAAATATACTTTATACCCCTTTACCTTCAGTCTACATGTCTTTACCAGTAAGGGACACTTTTTGAAAGCAGCATGTAGTTGGTTCATGTTTTTTAATCCATTTCGCTATTCTAATTCTTTTAGGTGAAGCATTTAATTAATTTACATTCAAGGTCAATATTAATATGTGAGGATTTATTCCTTTGATAATGTTAATCGTCATTTAGTAGTGTAGATTCTGCCTCTTTTTTTTTTTTCTTCTATTTTTATTTGTGGTTTGGTGATATATTGCTATATTCATCTTATTTCTTTCTTTCCCTCTTTTGTATATTTGTTTTATAAAACCTGTGAATTTTATGCTTTTGTGTGTTTCTATGATGGTGAATATTGATGTTTTATTTCCATATTTAAATCTCCTTGAGCATTTCTAGTAGGGCCAGACTAGAGGTGATAAATTACCTCAGCATTTGCTTTTCTGGGAAATACCTTATTTCTTCTTATTTATAAAGCTTGTTGTGACACCAAACAGAATTCCTGGTTGGCAGTATTTTGTCATTAAGCACTTTGAAAATAGAATCCCAATCTATTCTTGCTTGTAAGGCTTCTGCTGAGATGCTCCACTGTAAATCTGATAGGGTCTCCTTTATAGGTGCCTACAAGCTTCTCTACTGTTAATTTTAAAATATTTTCTTCATGTTGACTTTAGACATTCTTATGACTGTGCAATGTGGTATGTTCCTTCTTGTAATGTATGTATTTGAGTCTGCCGCCCTTGGCCTCTTGTATCTGGATGTCTAAATCTCTTGCTAAACTAAAGAAGTTTTCCTCAATTATTTCCTCAAATAGATGTCTAGACTTTTTGTTTTTTTTCCAGTTCCTCTCAAATACCTATAATTCATAAGTTCAGTCATTTTACATAGTTCCTTACTTCTTGATGGCTGTCTTCATTCTTTTTTAAAATAAAAAATTCTTTATTTTTATGTGACTGAATTAACTTTTTTCTATTTCCTCTGACTTGTCTTGAAATCTATTTTTTTGATCATTTCTCATTCTTGGCTTCTGTCTGTTTTCAGTGGTATAAACTCTGGATGATCTCCCAGTGGTGATACAGAGCTTTAGTGTGGTGACTTTCTCAAATGGCAGTTATAGTAGCAGTGTACCAATTGGGTGCCAGTAAGTGGTGCTTGAACTATATTAACCAGAGGTACTCAGCTGTCCCAGGCAATGGGTTGGGCCATGGAACTCTCAGTGGTCCCTGTCCAGTGCTCCTCCTCCAAGATGGGAGGAAGAAACGGATGAAGCTGGGTGGAGTTGTGATTGGAAAGTCTGCACTCAGGTTCTCTAATTATTATGCAAACACTGGTCTCAACAGGAATCAGATGGCAATTCTCAGGCCCCTGGAGCAGTGCTCCAAATAGAAGCAGAGCAACTGCTGCCATATCAAAGACCCATCATGACAGTCCAGGCTCCACAGCCTAGCACGTGGTAGTGGAATCTGTTTCACATTCATGCTTCCAACCTGATGGGGCTCTCTCCCATGGCCCAATGCTGGTTGCAAGTTGGAACAATTGGCTAAGTCATCAGCAGTTTTTCTTTACACAGCAAAACCATCCAGGCTATAAAACTTGCTGCCTAAGTCAAAACTGTTGTTCTTAGGCTAAACCTTTCCTGGTCTAATCCCATGAAGTAGAGTTATCGAAATCCAGTGCCCATGGCTTGAGCTCACAGCACACTTCTCTCTTAGTGAAGGCTCCTCCTCCCTTGCTTTAGAGGAGATCACAAATTCCCATCCTGAGACTCTTTCAACACCTGACTCCTGACATTGTTGTCTGTCCTGTTCCCATGCAGCCCACTGTGAGTTAGGATTAAAAATGGCCTCCTTTTATCAGTGCCCAGGTCTGCAAGTGTCTGTAGGGCATATCACAGTGCCATTCCTTCTCAGTTTCTTTATTGTTCCGCAAGTAAGATTCTGGGCTTGGGCCAGGCATGGTGGCTCATGCCTGTAATCCCAGGATTTTGGCAGGCCGAGGCCAGCAGATCATGAGGTCAAGAGATGGAGACCATCCTGGCCAACATGGTGAAACCCTGTCTCTACTAAAAAAATACAAAAATTAGCTGGGGGTGGTGGCACGTGCCTATAGTCCCAGCTACTTGGAAGGCTGAGGAAGGAGAATTGCTTGAACCCAGGAGGTGGAGGTTGCTGTAAGCCAAGATATCTTCACTGCACTCCAGCCTGGCACCTCACTTCAAAGCAAGACTCTGTCTCAAAAACAAACAAACAAACAAAAAACAAACAAACAAAAAAAAGATTCAGGGCTTGGTAGGGTCAAGGAGTTCTCCTGTGACCTAGATTACCTGGCACTCCAGGAGAAATGTGTGTCTCAAAAACACTCTCTCCCCCTCTGATGCACTGAGGATTAACTCACAGTTTTTTGTTTGTTGGTTGGTTGGTTTGTTTTGCCAGATCCACCACATATGCTACTGCCCACTATATTTTTCCCAGGTCTTGAAGCCATTTTTGGTTTTATGTGAACTCCTGTGTTGCTTCTTAGATATATTTCAAATTTGAATCTCTACATACTATATAATTATTTCTTAGTGGATGAAGCATGCTGTCTGTATTTGCCTGTTTTCATGCTACTGATAAAGAAATACCCAAGACTTGATAATTTATATTAAAAAAATAGATTTAAAGGGCTTACAGATCCACGTGGATAGGGAGGATTCACAGTCATGGCAGAAGGTGAAAGTCACGTTTTACATGGCAGCAGAGGAGAGTGAGAGCCAAGTGAAAGAGAAAACCCCTTATAAAACCAGATCTCAAGAGACTTATTCACTACCAGGAGAACAGTATGGAGGAAAATTGCCCCCAGATTCATTTATCACCCAACAGATCTTCCACAACACATAGGAATTACAGGAGCTACAATTCAAAATGAGATTTGGGTGGGGACACAGCCAAACCATATCATTCTGCCCTAACCCCTGACAAATATCATGTCCTCATATTTCTAAACCAATCACGCCTTCTCAAAAGTCCCACAAAGTCTTAACTCATTGCAGCATTGACTCAAAAGTCTACAGTTAAAAGTCTCATCTGAGACAAAGTAACTGTCTTCCATTTATGAGCTCATAAAATCAAAAGCAAGTTAGTGACTTCATAGATCCAATGGGGGTACAGGAATTGGGTAAAAACAGCCATTCAAAATCTGAGAAATTGGCCCAAACAGAGGGCCTACAGGCCCCATGGAAGTTCAAACTTCAGCAGGGCAGTCAAATCTTAAAGTGCCAAAATAATCTCCTTTGACTTCATTCTCACATTCAGATCATGCTGATGCAAGAGCTGAGTTCACATCACCTTGAGCTGCTCTGACTCTCTTGCAGTGTGGGGTACACACCCTCTTTTGGCCTATTTCACAGGCTGACATTGAGTGACTGTGGCTTTTCCTAGTGCATGGTGGAAGCTATTGGTGGATCTACCATACCTATGTCTGGACGATGGTGGTCCTCACAGCTCTACTAGGTAGTGCCCAAGTCGGGGCTCTGTGTAGAGGCTTCAACCCCACATTTCCCTTCTGCACTGCCCTAACAAAGGTTCTTGGTGAGGCCTCCACTTCTGCATCATAACTCTACTTGGACATTTCCATACAACCTCTGAAATCTAGATAGAGGTTCCCAAACCTCAATTATTGACTTCCGTGCATCTGCAGGCTTACAACCACATGGAAGCTGCCAAGGCTTTGCACTTGCACCCTCTGAAGCAATGGCCCAAGCTGTTCCTTGGCTCTTTTTAGCCATGACTAAAGTGGAAGGGATGCAGGGCATTAAGTTCCTAGGCTGCTCACAGCAGGGGGACTCTGGACCCTGCCCACAAAACCATTTTTTTCTCCTAGCCTTCCAGGCTTGTGATAGGAGAGGCTTCTGCAAAGATCTCTGACATGCCCTGGAGACATTTTCCCCATTATTTTGGTGATTAACATATGGCTCTTCTTACTTATGCCAATTTCTTCAGCCAACTTGAATTTCTCCTTGGAAAATATATGTTTCTTTTTTATCAATTGTCAGGCTGCAAATTTTTTGAACTTTTATGCTGTTTCCCTTTTAAAACTGAATGCTTTTACAGCACCCAAGTCACACCTTGAATGCTTTGCTGCTTAGAAATTTCTTCTGCCAGGTACCCTAAAGCATCTCCCTCAAGTTCAAAGTTTCACAAATCTCTAGGGCAGGGAAAAATTTCCTCAGTCTCTTTGCTAAAACATAGCAAGAGTCACCTTTACTCTAGTTCCCAATAAGTTCCTTATCTTTATCTGAAATCACCTCAGTCTGGATTCCATTGTTCATAACTTTATCAGCATTTTCGTCAAAGCCATTCAACAAGTCTCTAGGAAGTTCCAAACCTTCCCACATTTTCCTGTCTTCTTCTGAGTTCTCCAAACTATTTCAACCTCTGCCTGTTACCCAGTTCCAAAGTTGTCTGCATATTTTCAGGAATCTTTTATAGCAGCATCCTACTCCCTGTAACAATTTACTGTATTAGTCTGCTTTAACCCTGCTGATAAAGACATACCTGAGGCTGAGTAATTTATAAAGGAAAAGAAGATTAATGGACTCACAGTTCCACGTGGCTGCAGGGCCTCATCATCATGCCAGAAGTTGAAAGGCACATCTTGCATGGTGGCAGACAAGAGAAAATGAGAGTGAAGTGAAAGGGGAAGCCCTGTATTAACTCAGATCTCAAAAACTTATTCCCTACCATGAGAAGAGCATGGGGGAAAATTGCCCCCATGATTCAGTTAATTCCCATCAGGTTTCTTCCACAACATGTGGGAATTATGGGAGCTACAATTCAAAATAAGATTTGTGTGGGGACACAACCAAATCATATCATCCTCAAAGCCTCCGCTCCACCATTTTTTGGAGAAAAAGGGATAAATTAAAAAGATATTATTTCAAACATCATTTATTGTTTCACTAGAGAAAACTGACCCTGCTTTTTACTTTTTTATTTTAGTCTTTGGATTGGCGCCATTTATCCTTAACTTTTCTGTCATTCATGTCAACAGAGAAAAGTCGAATTCTGCTTCTAATTTTCATACCATTATCCTTATTTAATACACAGTTGTACAAAGAAGTTTTATCAACTTTTAGATATTTTATATTTCAAATAGTATTTCTAGCAAAATATGATAAGGGTCCTCAATTGTTTCTTTGCTAAATTGTCAGAAGCCAGAAAATCTGATTATATTACTGCTCTTGTTGAAATTAGTACCTGTGAGAAAACTTGAAAGAATTGTAAAGGACAATAGAAAAAGAGAAACTCATTTTGCTTGGAAGACCTCAAGATGAAGAGTAAAGAACTTAAGACCTTTTTATTACTGTTCACTATTGTGTCATAAAAGAAGTGAAACAAAATATTTTTATTCTGACATTTCCCCTTCTTGTTAATGTTCATGTAACATATTGATCTTGATATTATATCACTTTCTACAAGAATTGTGTATAAATTTTATATTTCTGGTCTTTTTCTCAACCTCCCATTCAAACCAGTTCACAAATCTGTAGAAATGAAATCTAAAAACAGTGATCCTCTTCAACTATGAATACTGTGATAAAAATGTTACATAAGTTCATCTAAAGTATTGAATCTGTATCTAAATACAGGAAAGAGATAATATTATCTGCTTTTTTGCAGCTTGTTTTTCTTACTTTTTAAAACCTTAATGGAAATATTACCATATAAGTCTACATAATACACTAATCAAATATTATTACTGAATGCATAACATCCTATATTTTGTATATTTTTATGTTTTTTAACAATGGTTTTTATTAACAAGCTTTCACATTATTTATATTTTGGTATTTTTTCTTTTATAAAAATGCAAGTATTCTGTTATGTACAAATATATATACTGTGTCATTATAGAACTTATGATGTTTATATCAATCAATATCTTATGACAGATGTTATCTGATTGCTTTCTAAAAATATAGAATGATTCACATTCTTAACAAAATATGTGAGAAGAAATTTTTATTCAGATCCCTGGAAAGAATAAATATTATCTGTCCCATGTTTGGCAATATGATGGGCATAAAGTGTTATACTAGTGTTTCTTTAATTTTCATATTTGTGATTAGCAATATTTTTGAGCATTGTCTATCATGGTTTTTATCTATTTTGAATTCCTGTTCTTTGACCTGTATTTTTATGTTAACTGGGTAAAATGGAATTTTTTTCATGATTTCTAAATGCTATTTTAATATTATAACCATTACCCATATATCTCTCATTTGTACTATAATACATTATAATATTTTTAACTTAATGTTTCTTTTAAAATTTTTCTTTCAAAAGTTTACACAGACTCCTGTTTCCTAAATGTTTAGGTAGGTCAAATTGTTTTCCTTCCATTTTTATTTAATAAATATTCTGTTACTTTAGAAACACTAATTTCAGATTTTAAATTCAATATTTTAGCTTAAACTCAAGGTAAAAGTTTTTCTTTTCCCGTCTTTCTTCAGGTGACTTTGAAAAGCAGCTAAAAAGCAAATTGTTCTTTTATTCATATGATTATCAGGTTTATGAAAGAAAGTTGTTCTTGTTCATATGTAGATATCATTTTGAATTACTGGCTTCTCTTGTTCAAAACACCTTGTAGTCTTGCTAAGTCTCATAAATTTTTGGAAAAACTATATTGTATCTCTATAGTTAAAAGCTACTCACAAATTGATGCCAATATTAGAATTAAAAAGGAAAATTCAGTTAAAGAGACCACAGGCCACATTATTAAAAGGAAACAAAAATACAATGATCAGCTTTGATAGCTACATGTATTAGTCTGTTCTCTCACTGGTATGAAGAAACGCCTGAGACTGGGTAATAAATAAAGGAAAGATTTTTAATTGATTCACAGTTCAAAATGGCTGGGGAGGGCTCAGGAAACTTACATCACAGCATATGAGGAAGCAAACACATCCTTTTACACAAGGCAGCAGGAGAGAGAAGTGTGGAGCAATGTGGGAAAAGCCCATCATAAAACCATCAGATATCATGAGGACTCATTCACGTTCAGAAGAATAGCATGAGGGTAAACACCCTCATGATTCAATTATCTCCCACCATGTTCCTCCCATGACATGTGAAGGTTATGGGAACTACAATTAAGATGATATTTGGGTGGGGACACAGATAAACCATACCATCATTACCTAGAAAATTTACAGATATTTCTGCACAATGCTTTATTTATAGGTAGATTAAGAAAAAAAACACTGGAATTGAATTAACTTCAAAACTGCAATATTACATAAAGAAGATCCTAAGGAGAAAAAGCATATTAGATATTTTATAATACAGTTAATACTTCACTTTTTAATTTAGATACCAAGTCCGGTCCTGTCACCCAGACTGGAGTGCAGTGGTGCAATCGTAGCTCACTGTAGCCTCTAAGTCCTGGGTTCCAGGGATACTTCTGCCTCAGCCTCCCAAGTTACTGGGACTACAGGTGCATACCACCATGCCCAGAAAATACAGTTAATATTATATAGTATAGAGAAATGAACTAGTCTTGTAATCTATAATTGTCTTACCCTAAAGCCTAATGATTTATGATTTTAATTTTTCACCTCCTATCCCATTTATGGATCCAAGGAATATGTTTTCTTACATGGCACAAGTGACTTTTCAGATGTAATTAAGGATACATACCTTAAAATAGGGAGAGTATGGTGGTTTACCCAGGTGGGCCTCATCTAATCACCTATACCCTTGAAAGCAGAGAACTTGCCCCAGCTAGAAGCAGAAGAGAAGAAGCAGAGGAACAAACAGAAGGATTCAAAATATAAGAAAGACTGAATGCTCTGTTAGTGGTTTGAAGATAGAGGAGCCACTTGAGAAGAAATGCCGGTGACCTTAAGAAACAGACAGATTATCAGCCAACAGTAAGTATACAGGAATGTAAGACTTACACAAAACTTAATTTTGCCAACAGTTTAAATAATCTTGTAAGTGAATTCTTCCTGATGGTCTCCAAAAAAGAGCCCCAGCCAGCTGACTTTGATTTTAGCTTTGGCATATAAATCAAGGCCACCAGGTTGTATCTTCACTATGTAAGGTAATCAATAAATATTTTAAGTTGCAAATTTGTATTGATTTTGTTTCCAAAATAAATAGTACATTAGTATAAATACCTATAGAGCAAAAGAAGAGACAAAACTTCTTTTGTCTGAATATTGAGAAATGTCCACCAAACACATGATTAACTAGCTAGATTAAAAGGAGAAAAAATAATTGGTAACAAACAGAGGAGACCTGCTACATTGAGAGAAAGCATGATGTTGCAGTATCATGTGTCCTTCCAGCCCATAGTCACCACATGGATTTAAAAGATTTGGCTGTATAAGAAACAGACAACCAAATAGTGTCATTCTTGCCTAAATTCAATCAAAGTATATGCCCAAATCACAGAGTTTCTAAATCAAGTAAAAGATTGAAAATACAAATAAGCAGCAGGTTGTTCCTGACAGGGCCTCATTGTATTAGGTTGATGCAAAAGCAATTTGCACTAAAAGTAATGGCAAAAAAACACAATTACTTTTGCACTAACCTGATAACTTGAGGTGGCAGTGTGCTCCAAAATTTGTGGTAGAAGATTCAAATAGAAAACTCAAAAGAAAAAAAAACAAAACACAAAGATTAAATAAGCAAACAAAAAAAATAGTTCTAAAACAAAACTCTGGTAGGGCATTTTTAGACATAACTTTTTATGTACTCCTTTCAGCTTGACATAGAATGATTTTAGTGAGTAGAATACATTGATAAATCCACAAAACTAAATACATGCTAAGTTCATGAAATTTAGTTTTTAATTGGATCTAAACATTCTATATAACCAGAATTTAATTAGTGGATAGAGTAAAAGGCAACAAATACCCTATTATTGAAGATTTGTGTAAACTCTTTATAAATCATGTGTGTCTGTTTGTATGTATTTAGAGAGAGATCAAGCATTCCAGTAAAAAATAATGCTGAATTTGAAGACACTTTTAGATGAAAACTGCTTAGATTCTGGTAGAGGATGCACAAATAAATGGCACTTAGTAGGAAAAAAATTCACTTGAACAAAAGAAAAAAGTGAAAAATAAATTGAATAATGAATGCAAGGAATAGAAAATGACTAAATAAAATTGTCATAAAATATGGCAAGGTGTTCTATAGAAATAATAGAAACATATTTATTAATGTGAATAATAAACTTTTTAGGTTACTTTTATTGATTAGGGGAAGAAAACACAAAAGTGATTGGAATGAGGATAATAGTTTTACCTATGGAGAACTATGAATCTTAACTGTAACAGAAGCTAAATAGAAGAAAATCAGTATAAAAGCCAAATTCAGTTACAGTATGTTCAGAGTAAAAATTTCACAAAGCAAGTCAAAAGGAATTTTATTTATGTCAGGGACAAAGAAATAGTCTAGAACATTAAGGTAGAGGAATGAAATGTCTGGTATGGAAAAAATATGCTTTTTCTTTGCAGACATAAATGGAAGATGAAAATAAAACAATTACAGTACTTTCAAAATGACACATTTACATTTAGCCTCAAGACAGAGTAGAGATTTAAAATAAATTGTAGTATTTTTATATTCTAAAATAGATAATAATATTATATATGCTTCAGAATATTTTCAAACCTCCATTTGATAATGTGAAATCCAAAATGAAAATACACCAAAAGTCCGTATTAATTAAAAGTCCTCACTAAAGCTATTTTTTCATATTTTCAAAACTATTCAAACAAAACAATTTTTAAATGAAGATGTCTATTTTTTTCTTGGCTTAAATTTGAAATTTTCAGTTGTTCTCCATAGAAATGAACATTTATTAACATTGTGGAAACTTGATTATTGTGTTACACTTTCCTTTTGACTGTTTATGACATGTCTGCTACATAGTCTATGTGGCGTAAGTTTAGTGTGACACGTATGATACACATATCACATAACTGGTCTGTATGAGGAAATCAAAAATTAATTTATTGCTCTTGGTAATTTGATTTTACTGCCATGTTAAATAGACAACACATTTTTTTGCCAAATCATACCTGACTTCATAAATATTCATTAGGAATTCCTTTGTCAGAGTAAATAAACATTATTTATTCTTTTTTAGCCAATAGCTAATGTATGAAATGAATACTAGAAGTATTTGCTATGTTTATGGAAGTAAGTGAAAAATGAATCTGATTTTCAAAAAAATACCATGCAAAAGAATGGTATGTTTAACGTTTAACAGTGGCTGTATTTGAAAAATATTTTAGACTGCATCTAAAGATATATTTGTGGTCAGACATGGTGAGAATTTACAAGTGAAACAAATGAATGCAATCTATACAGTGTGGTGCAAAGCAAGTGGGGTCAGGGGATTTGTAAAGAGAGAAAGAGACATGTAGAGACAGCTGCTATTCCTTCCCTGGTGAATTTCCAGTGCCTCTTCTTTCTTTTTGCAAGCCTGGTATAGGGAGATGGTGTGCTATCTGTAAAATGAAAATCATATATTTTAAAATCACCTAGGTCAAATTGCATCATGCTTTTATTAGACAGATATTCTTATTTAAATAAGTATATGCAATGGACATAAAATGATAATTTGATTTATTTTCTTACATATATATATTAAAATATTCTACATCACTAAACATAATATATATGAAATTATATTACCAAGCAGTAGGCTTATATTGTGTGTAATAGCCATACCATAGCCTCTACCACTACCACTTTTGGTCACAAACACTGTAGTAAGTCCAATATAAGATGTGTTATAAGTACAAAATACACAGTGGATTTCACATTACTGTGTGAGAAAAATAATGTAGCTGCTGTATATATTACATAATATATATACATACATATACATAATACAATGTTGTAGATGTAGATACCAAAAGCCATTCATAGTCTTTCACCATTGAACATGATGTTAGTTTGAGGTATAAAGTTGTTGCCCTTTGTCAAGGTAAGGAAATCAATTTATATTGCCGCATTACTGGATATTAAAAGTAAATGCGCCTAGATTTTGACAACTGCTTTTTCTTCGTCTATTGAGACAGTCATGTGTTTAAGCTATTACTGCCATTTACAAATTTAATATTAGCTTGTAATATTTTACTTGTATATTTCACTCTTACATTCCTGTCTTAAAAACTGATTAATACATTAAAACTAAAGCCACGGACTAAATGGGGAACCCTTCAGCTGCATATGGTTGAAATCATTTCACAGTAAGTAATGATAATAAACAGAAACAAGATACAATTATATCAAACTATGCTTTTGAGCAGAGAATGAAGTCTGCAAATACTTTGTAAATGAAACTCTATCGATCATTTGAACTACAAACTTTAGTTCTGGAAATCAAGAAAGTACCAAAAATCAGTAGAAGTAAATTTTAAATAAACAAATAGAATGTGGTTTTGTTTTGTTTTTAACAGGAAACATCTTTTTTATTTCATTCGTAATGGGTCTCCTTCATAAGCTGAATTATACTTTTGGGTTAGGAGAGATGATGCTTGTCTTTAACCTTGATTATTTCTACTTATGACAGATTGGAAATATTTGGAAGTAGATTAAAATTTGAAAGGGTATCTTTAACCTTAATTTTTCTGAGTTAATTATGAGAAATACTTTCCATCAAAGGCTAAAAGATAAGGAAAACAATTCCAGTCATACTTTTATTAAGCATCTAAAAAGTAATATAAAGTGAATTATATAAAGTAATATATATTTATAAAAGTACGTATTTTATAGAGTCATGAAATAAATATTATATTGCCATGAAATCATTAACTATTATTTAAAGAATTTAAATGACTTCTGGATCAATTTCATGTCTTAAAATGCATTTGTACTAAAAAATATATATTTCGAGTTGTTTTTTGTATATGATGTGGAATAAAAGTCTAATTTAATTACATCAAACTGATAATCTTCTGCACAGCAAAAGAAATAGGAGTGAAGAGACAACCCACTGATTGGGAGAAAATATTTGTAATTTATACATCTGATAAAGGGGCTAATATCCAAAATATATAAGAAACAACTCAGTATCAAGAACATACGAAACCGATTAAGAAATAGGCAAAGGACATAAGTAGACATTCTCAAAAGAAAAACAAATAAACAATAGATACACTATATAAGTAAATGCTCATAATCACTGTATTCATCTATTCTCACACCACTAATAAAGACATACCCAAAAATGGGTAATTCATAAAGAAAATGAGATTTAATCAACTCACAGTTCTGCATAGCTGGGGAGGCCTCATGATCATGGCAGAAAGTGAAGGAGGAGCAAAGGCACATCTTACATGATGGCAGGCAGGAGGACCTGTGCAGGAGAACTGCCCTTTATAAAACCATCAGATCTCATGAGATTTATTCACTATCACAAGAGCAGCATGGGAAAAATCCACCACCATGATTCAGTTACTTCCCTCCAGGTCCCTCCCATGACAGGTGGGGATTATGGGAACTACAAGATGAGATTTGGGTGGGAACATAGCCAAACCATATCAATCACTAATCATAAGAGAAATGTACATTAAAACCACTGTGATACATAACCTCATACCCCTTAGAATGGCTATTTCCAGAAAGATGAGATATAACAATTGCTAGCAAGGATGTGGAGAAAAAGGAATTTGTGTGTCAATATAATTTGATACAGCCATTATGAGAAATAATATGAAGTTTCCTCAGAAAACAAATACAGTATTATTACCTGATCCAACAGTCCCACTAATGGATATATATCCAACACAACTGAAATCAGTATGCCAGAGATATCTGCACTCCCTTGTTCATTGCAGCATTATACACAGTAGGTAAAATATGGAGTCAATTTAGGTGTCCAGTATTGGATACATGGATTTAAGAAATGTAGTGTATATTAGCAATAGAATACCATTCAGGATGAAAAAGGAGATAATTTTGTTATTTGCAACAACTTAGATGCACCTGGAGGACATAATGCTAAGTGAAATAAGCCAGACAGAAAAAGACAAATACCACATGATTTCACTTACATGTGGAACTTTAAAAAGTCAAACTCATGTAAGTTGAGAGTAGAATGTTGGTCACCAGAGGAATGGATGGGAAAAGGGAACATGTTGAACAAAGAGGACAAAAGTTTACTTAGACAAGAGAAATAGTCTTTAGTTACATATTTGACAGTATGGACACTGTAACAATTAATGTATTGTATATTTCAAAATTGCTAAAAGAGTAGGTTTTAGAGGTCACCACAAAAATATGGTAAGTATATGAAGCAATAAATTTCTTAATTATTTTGATGTAATCATTCCTCAATAAACAAATATCAAAACATCATATTATACCCCATAAATATATAATACATAAAATTTCTATTTAATTAAAATAAAATTATTATTCCAAATAAATAAATACATGAAAATAAAAATAAATTTCCATGTATGTTCTTATGAGAAAATATAATTGCTTAGATTCCAATGATAAACTCTTAAGACATATACTTACCAAAGTCATTATTAATTTTTTGGTTACCATTTTGAAATTTATTCATGTTTTAGAGTTCAGTTAAGATCCATTAGGCCAAAGCTATACCAAAATTTCTATTTTTTATTGAAGCAAACATTTAGTAAATATTTCAATGTCTGTCTTAGCTGTAACCAAATACCAATGTGTTTACTTAACGTGCTGAAACCAACTCTTCCTATTATTCTGGTTATGCTGTTTCAATAATTATCATAGAAAACAAGTGTTCTAAGGTGACATTAATTCGCATTTGCAGTACTTTGAGCTTCAGTTTATCCTCCCTGATTATTCAGAAAATGCAAGAAATTTAAGACATGTTTTTCAAATAGACCAAGGCAAGAAGATAGCATGCATTATTATTATGGTAAAGAGGAGTTTGAAACTTTAAGAAAAATTAAAAACTTCCCACTCTAATCTGCTTTACAGGCTGTTGCCAAAACGTTTTTCTCTAAGTGGTTCCTATGTTTACAAATCACACCTCAGATTATTCTTACCCAATGGATATAATTCTACTTCCATACTCCACACTGTCTGACACAACAAAAATCTTTTATTGTCCTTTCCGAGCTCAATGACTTACCATATTTATAAAGAAGTTCCCTATCTGTACATTTTAAACTCAGCTTTTTACTCGTGGGTTTTTAAATTTTATGTAAAGGCTTTGTCTTTACTTCTTCCAAAATACATTCATATCTTAAAGAAAAACTTTCAGGCCTGACTGATTCTGGCTACCCAGATATGTATTTGACTCTGACACAGATATTTTCTTGCTCAACTTTTAATGTTAGTGTTTAGTCTATAATATTTTTTCTACTTGCGAAACATTTGTTGCATTTGTGTGTATGTATGTATGTATGTTATCGTTTTATCTTTACTCAATATTGTTTTACCAAATGAATTTAAAAAAAGAATCAATCAAATAAGTTAAGTGTTAAGGGAGGGAGAGAGGAGAAAATTAAATATGTTTAGTATATATTGCATTAATTCAAAATTGTAAGCATATTGTGTTGCTTTTACTCCAGGATAGATAATAATTAACTTGAGTAGAAGGATAAAATAATTTTCCAAATTATATAATCTTTCCAATGTTACCTAGCAAATACCATATTCCCTGTAGTTCTAAAGTAAAACCAGACCTTCTGATATGCTGGCAAACGACAACTGGATAGGCCTATTGTAATTGCAATAATTAAAAAAAAGTTTTAATGGTCTGAAAGACATTTGAGATTAATATACTCACTAATCCCTGATAAGTTATTTCTACTGCCTGTACGTCTGTTTCCCATTTGTAAAATTGACTTATGTCTATCTCAGTTTTACTGTGAGAAGATATAACTTCACGTGTGACACAAGTGAAGTTCTTGCTGTATTTTTGCTGCCTATAAGAAACCCTCTACACATTAGCTACTATTATCTTTATTGTTCTTAGAGGAAGATGGCATCCACTTGAAAAATTTGAGAATACATTTTTTCTGTAAAAGTATTTGGATTTACTATCTCCAGGGAAACCATAAGACATATTCTGCATGTGCCTATGAGGATTTGAGAAACTTTATTTTTTAGCATGTTGTTTATAATAATTCAGAAACAATTATCTCAAATATAGTCCACTAAATTATATTGTTTTTCTGGAATAAAATATTAAAGATATCTTGAAATTTAAGAAGAATCTTCTTTTTTGGTCTTAGCATGTTAGAAATATGAACAAATATAAGATTTAAAGTATATTCCAAAATTGACTCTTCAACATAATTATTATGACATATTAAAAATGAAAATTATAGTCCCTTAAAAAATCTTGAGTAAATACTACATTAAAGATAATCATATGATTTATTTTAAATCATAATACAAAAAAAGCATTTATTGAATTGTTTTTTACTTACATGCTTTAAATCTTGCTTGGTAAAAAGTATATGCTCATCAATTACTTAAGAGCTGGATTTGGAACAGATACTGTGCAGCATATGAATTAAAATTCTGTTATTGAGGCCTATAAAGCATTTCAAACAACAAGACAGTGATCGATATGTTCTGAATTTCTAGCCGCATTTCAATAATACTCTTCATACTGAGGTTTTATAATTTGCGAATTTTTTTGATATAATAAATATTAATTTGTTGACCATAGGCATGCTCACTGAGGAAGGAGAATTTGCACCATCAATATTGGCATACTGTTGGAACCCAATCAGTATAAATAAAAAGTCATTGTAATAAAATCATCCATCATCATTTTAAAATTAAAGTATAGGCAATGATAAATGTATACCTCCATATTTACTGTATTTACTGAAGTGTCATAAAGATTAATTATTTTATTGCTATTTAAATAGTGTTCATTTCTTCCATTTCTTGGCAGACTGACTTTTAGAAAGTGTAAAAAAAATACTATTTGTTTCTTAAGAATGCACTATGATTTTATCAATAGAAAAACAATTTTTTAAAACAAAAAAATTTCTGGCAAAAAATAATACATTTTGTCAGTTTTCACTGCATTTGTATTTATTCTTTTCACATTCAAAAATTTACCTATTGCTTTTACTTTATAAAATTATCTTACTGATTTAAAAAATGAAGGAAATATTAGATATAGTTTTCATAGTGACTCATATCAGGTCTTTTCTTCTGGTTACCATCTACAAATTCTTTGAACTTTATAACTTTCAATATAACGTATTAAAAATGACTTGATTCTTAATTGTATTTTGCCACTCACTCCTATCCCTTCAATTTAATTTGCCCTCAAATATCCTAATATCTTTTGTGATCTTTTATTTTAGTTTTTGTAAACCCAAGTGAAAATAAGGAAACAAGCTGTGATTAGAACATGTACTGCCCCAAGGATAGAGAGCCTGAAATAATAAAGTAGTACTGTCCTTAAATCATTTCTGTGCTAATCCTACCAACAAGAAGTATTAAAATAGTTAGACATGAGTTACCCTGGAATTACACAATACATTTTCCTCTGCAACTCCAGGAAATAAAATAGTGTAAAAGCCAAAATAAGTTTCAACTATTGTGTCTCCTAAGGCCAATTGAGACTCGATCACCACCTGTGGAGGTCCGGACTACAGACCCTGACTCGATGATGGATGAATAAATGCACTCTCCTCTCACACTTGGTTCAGTGATTCAAGTGGGCTAAAGATGGCTGTTGCTGCTTTCAGAGGGCAACTGCAGCCAATCAACCAAGAACCCCTGTACATCCACCCATTAATTCAGTAAAAGATTTCACAACAGAGGTTCTAAGTCAACACGCTTGTGGAAAATTAACTTGGTTAAAAGAGTGGTTTTATGAATGATAAAAGCTTTAGGTTCTGGGCCCAGAATAAACACTATTAACCAGTAGTTCCCCTTTGATCTTTCCCTGAGAGGACCATCCAGCACAAAGTTTATGTGAGTAAACAGTTAGAATAGAGGAAGAGGAATGTGGGGTAAACAGATTTAAACTAGGAAAGCGTTTTTGTTGTCCCCATCTCTTCCCTAGTGATGGACTGGCTGCCTTCAGCCTCCCCAATAAAACCTTTCTTGGCCTTCCAACAGGTTTGAGACTAATCTATAACATTCCATAATATTTTTCCAACCAACCTGAGTGAATCTCAACAGCCAGGGTCTAGGGTAGCATTGTCCAATAGAAATTTAACAGAAGTCTTTACTATTTTAAATTTCCTAGTAGACACATGAAAATAAAAAAAGTAAAAGAAAATAGGTAAGCTACTTATAAGACTAGATTTTGTTTAAATGAATATAAAATGTTAACATTTCAACATGTAGTTAGTATAAAATTTATTAATGAAATAATTACTTTACACTCTTGGTTTTCCAACTAAGTCTTAGAAATGTAATAGTCTAGGCTGGGCATGGTGGCTCATGCTTGTAAACCCAGCACTTTGGGAGGCTGAGGTAGGTGAATCCTGAGGTCAGGAGATTGAGACCATCCTGGCCAACATGGTGAAATCCTGTCTCTACTAAAAGTACAAAACAAAAGTCCAGTGTTATGGTGCATGCCTATAGTCCCAGCTACTTGGGAGGCTGAGGCCTGAGAATTGCTTGAACTCAGGAGGCAGCAGTTGCAGTAGGCTGTGATTGTGCCACTGCACTCACTCCAGTGAGACTCTGTCTAAAAAAAAAATGTGAATGAAATGTAATAGTCTCTAAATCTCACAAGAGTGATAAGAGTGATGATGCACTGTGTCTGGCTTCAAGTTATAATTTCCATTCAATCAGCATGCCAGTGCCTGTTGATCTGAAACTTTGAACCATGCAGAAACTTGAACATATTAATGGTACAATGTTTCTCAACACTATCATTGGACAGGACATATCTAAAGGGTAGTTGGAAAAAGTAATATAGATGGGGCACTGTATAAAGTTAGAGAGATTGATAGGCCGAATAATGAACACAAAGGTCATTTCCATGCAATTGGAAGGAAGTCTCCATAAATAATGTACCTAAAATTTAATTTGGACATTTGGAAATATGAAGACTAAGATTTATCAAAAAATAATCGTAAGAGTCTTGAAACAAGAATGGAGTATCCTAACATCAAATGCTAGGAGATGAAGACATGATGAAGAACTGAAAGGAAAATGTGGATCATAAAAACATGCACTAAAAGAATTATATTTTATTCTATACATTGCAATGGCATGAGTCATTATGAGCTGCTTGAGAAAGCACATAAAAATTTGACATCAGAATATAATTTTATCATCCAGTTGGGTATAATCCTGCATTTGTTATCTGAAGCATCAAAAAATGTTTCAATGCTTTTTCTCTCACACCTGCTTATCTTTTTTTCTTCAAATCAAGTATTTATTTTTGGATATGTGGACATGAGAGGAAAACTAATCAATTATGCTGCATTGAGGGATATGCATGCACAATCATTCCAGATTCTTTGAGAGGATATGGTGTTTTCTTTAGCAAAAGCAGAGATGGATCACCATAGGTTGCAATTATCCAGTCAGATCTTGCTATAAACTTGAGCAGACAATTCAGCAAATCAAAAGTCCTCCTGGATTTTCCACTCCCATTAAAAAACATTTTGGTATATATTTGAAATTCACAGCACTCCATCCCATGTAATTACTGAAAATCTTTTTACAACCATGTAATATACTTTTTCTTATAATACACAATTTTATATCTCACCATGTAACTACTTATTAATGTTGCCATATTAACTTTAATAATTTAAAAGTTAATATTCCCACATTAATTTCATTACTTTAAAAGACAACAGTGTTGCCTTTTTAAAAACTTATTGTACTTTAAGTTCAGGGGCATATGTGCAGATCATGCAGAATTGTTGAATAGGTGCATTCATGGCAATGTGGTTTGCTGTCTCCATCCTCTCTTCACCTATATCTGACATTTCTCCCCATGTTATCCCTCCCCAACCTCCCCAACAGAACCCAGTGTGTGATGCTTCACTCCCTGTGTCCATTTGTTCTCATTGTTCAACTCCCACCTATGAGTGAGAACATGTGGTATTTGATTTTCTGTTCTTGTGTCAGTTTATTGAGAATGATGGTTTCCAGGTCCATCCATGTCCCTACAAAGGATATGAACTCATGGTTTTTTATGACTGCATAGTATTTCATGGTGTATATGTGCCACATATTCCCTGTCCAGTCTATCATCGATGGGCATTTGGGTTGGTTCCAGGTCTTTGCTATTGTAAACAGTGCCACAATGAACATACATGTGCATGTGTCTTTAAAATAGAATGATTTATAATCCTTTGGTTTTATACCCAGTAATGGGATTGCTGGGTCAAAAGGAATTTCTATTTCTAGGTCTTTGAGGAATCGCCACACTGTTGTCCATGATGGTTGAACTAGTTTACACTCCCACCAATAGTGTAAAAATGTTCCTGTTTGTCCATATCTTCTTCAGCATCTGTTGTCTCCTGATTCTTTAATGACCACCATTCTAACTGGCATGAGATGCTATCTCAATGTGGTTTTGATTTGCATTTCTCTAATGACCAGTGATGTTGAGCATTTTTTCATATGTTTGTTGGCCTTATATATATCTTCTTTTAAAAAGTGTCTGTTGATGTCTTTCACCCACTTTTGAATGGGTTTGTTTGTTTTATTCTTGTAAATCTGTTTTAGTTCTTTGTAGATTCTGGATATTAGCCCTCTGTCAGATGTGAAGATTGCAAAAATTTTTTCCCATTCTGTTGGTTGCTGGCTCATTCTAATGATTGTTTCTTTTGTTGTACAGAAGCTCTGGAGTTTAATTAGATCCCACTTGCCTATTTTTTGCTTTTGTT
>CAUYLG010025745.1:0-13914 GCA_963573385.1 Cacajao melanocephalus
TAAATATATTCAAGATCTTTATAGAGAAAATTATTTTTTAAAAATATCTAATATGAAAAGAAGACATATGAGACCAACAAGCATATGAAAAAATGCTCATCATCACTGGTCATTGGAGAAATGCAAATCAAAACCACATTGAGACACCATCTCACGCCAGTTAGAATGGCGATCATTAAAAAATCTGGAGACAACAGATGCTGGAGAGGATGTGGAGAAATAGGAACACTTTTACACTGTTGGTGGGAGTGTAAATTAGTTCAACCATTGTAGAAGACAATGTGGCAATTCCTCAAGGACCTAGAAATGGAAATTCCATTTGACCCAGCAATCTCAATACTGGGTATATATCCAAAGGATTATAAATTGTTCTGTTATAAAAACACATGCACACGTATGTTCATTGAGGCACTGTTTACAATAGCAAAGACCTGGAACCAACCCAAATGCCCATCAGTGATAGACTGGACAAGGAAAATGTGGCACATATACACTATGGAATACTATGCAGCCATAAAAAATGATGAGTTTGTGTCCTTTGTAGGGACATGGATGAATCTGGAAACCATCATTCTCAGCAAACTGACACAAGAACAGAAAACAAAATACCACATGTTCTCACTCATAGGTGGGTGTTGAATAATGAGAACACATGGACACAGGGTGGGGAGCATTATCCACTTGGTTCTGTTGGGGGCAAATAGGGGAGGGACAGTAGGTGTAGGGAAGTTGGGGAGGGGAGGGATAACATGGGGAGAAAGGCCAGATTTAGGTGATGGGGGGATGGAGGCAGCAAACTACATTGCCATGTATGTACCTATGCAACAATCCTGCATATTCTGCACATGTACCCCAGAACCTAAACTGCATTAAAACTATAGTTTTATATGCAGGATTGTTGCATAGGAACACACATACATATATATATATATATATATATATATATATATATATATACATATATATATATACAGTTTTATATGTATATATAGTTTTATATATATATATATTTAAAAAAAACAAAAAAAAGACCTAAGAAATAAATAGGGTGATAAACCAGGTTAGTATATATGAAGGCTCAATATCAAAAAGATAATAATACATCATGATGAGTTTCAAAAACCTCAAAAATACAAATCAGGACAGTAAAGAAATGTAAATGGCACAGAGGTCTCTCCTTTACTTACATATTTATTTATTGCTTCAATTATTTTTCTTTCCAGAGAAATGGCATAACCTTCTGAAATGTCTAGGTTAAGGTTTGTCATGACAAGAATTCTTTAAGTGTGGAGGATCTCTGAAATTATTTGGAAGTTTTTAAAGCATATTTTATAAGCTTAAGCTTAAAGATGAATGTGTAGTTTTATTTAAGCTGGACTCTGGCAAGGAATGCTCTATTCCAAAGCTAAGTATTCACTTTAGATAAATGTAGTGAAATTAGTAAAAATGTAGGGCCTTATAAGCTGGCACACCTTAAAAAGTAACCATCATAAAAAATAACCAAACATAAATATTTAATAAAGGAAATTTAGCATAGTAATCTCTTTATTATTTGTTTATTAGCCTATTCAATGTAAATTTCTTTTTATTTTTAATTTAACTTAAAAAGAAATCTAGGGTGATTCCTGGGACTCTATTTACAATGATGTAACATTTCTGCTTTAATGCCTTATTGACTAGTTGGATACGTTAAGCTTCTATTTCTCTTGCTACTAGCACCGATTAAGAGTTGCAAATATAATTTACACCTCCTTATTAACATTTATATATACTCTGCAGCCTCCCTGACCCTCCCACAATGCTCAACTCCAGGATTTCCCTGGCTCACCTGCCTGCCATGGCCAAGAAGGAAGTAGCCTTTTACAACACAGTGGAAGAACATGTGATCAAGGAAGAGTACAAAACATGGAAAAATAACACCTTTTTTCCTTATGATTTGATGATGACACATGCTTGGGAGTGGCCCAGCCTAACTGCACAGTGGCTACCAGATGTAACCAGACAGAAGGGAAAGATTTCAGCATTCATCAACTTGTCCCAGGTGCACACACATCAGTTGAACAAAACCACCTTGTGCTGCTTCCTAATGATGATGCTCAGCTTGATGCATCACACTACAACAGTGAGAAAAGAGAGTGTGGAGGTTGAGGTTCAGTTAGTGGAAAACTGAAATAGAAGTCAACACCAAGCTGAAGAACTAAACAGGACCTGATATATTCTCAAATACCCTTGTATCATTACAACAAAGACTCTATCTAGTGATGTTCTTGTCTTTGACTATACAAAACCTCCTTCTAAAGCAGACCAGCTGGAGAGTGAATCCCAGACTTGCATCTCTGTGGACATCAGAAGGAAGGCTGTGGGCTTTTACAGAACCCAAATCTCAGTGGGCACTTACTGCTTCAGATGACCACACTATCTGCTAATGGGACATCAGTGCTGTTTCAAAGGAAGGAAAAGTGTCCGATGTAAGGACCATCCTTACAGGGAATACAGCAGTAGTAGAAGAGGCTTTCAGGTGTTTGTTCCATAAGTCTGTTTGGGTCAGTTGCTGATGATCAGAAATTTACAATTTTGGATACTCATTCAAACAACAATTCCAAAACAATCTACTCACCTGATGCTCACACTGCTGAAGTGAACTGCCTCTCTTTCAGTCATTTTAGTTAGTTCATTTTTGCCACAGGATCAACTAAGGCCATTGCCTTGTAGCATCTGAGAAATCTGAAACTTCGGTTGCATTCTTCTGAATCACATGAGGATGAAATATTCCAGATTCAGTGATCACCCTACAATGAGACTATTTTGGCTTCCAGTAGTACTAACCACAGACTGAATGTCTAGGATTTAAGTAAAATTAAAAAGAAACAATCCCTAGAAGATGCAGAATGTAGGCCACCAGAGTTGTTGTTTACTCATGATGGTCACACTGCCAAGTATCTGATTTCTCCTGGAATCCCAATGAGCCTTGGATAATTTGTTCTGTATCAGAAGGACAAGGATTTTAGATACGTCTGTACTTCTTGTGAGTTTAGACTCCCCCTTTTGTTCTCCTTTCAACATTAAAACTGATTTTACATTGGTTTTAAAACACACAGACACACTAACAGCTCTCCATCTATAATAGATACTACTAGTCATGCTATTACCTCAAACAATGGGTGTTTTCTAAATATTAATGGGTGGACTTGATTCAGTAAAGCTAGTCTTACAGAAAAATTTTCTTCAGGAATTTTCTGGTAAAAAATCCAGGACTAAAGTAGCTATAGAAAGGGAAATATTATTTGTGAATTTTTTTTCTTATGCTATATCATGTTGAGAAATGCCAAGTGTATGATAAAATATATTGTTTGCTAAAAAGAACGATAGCAAGGAAGCCTAGCCAGGCCCCCCAAGTGGAAAACTACTTGGGGCATTCTAAAGAGGCAAGACAATATATGTATATCATATACCAGTTAAAACATTTCTTTAAGCATGGGGTAAGTGACCCTGCCTTCATGACTCCCTCACGGAGAAAACTTTCTGGTTTGTCCTTGATCAGTGGTAAGCAGGCACCAGCTGCCTACCTAGCTTATTTTCATTCTATCAGAAAACACCAGACACCTGTTTGTTAATAATCAGCTGTTCAAAAAGAATAAATGTGAGTCAGAGTCTGCTCGAGGCGCTCGGCTGGAATGCTTTTAGCCCCCTTAGTCTCTCAGCTTGGAAGGCTCTTGGCCCCTGGATAGTCCCACTCTGCTGTTCTATCTGGGTTTCTGCTTCTTAATGCCTTCAATGCCACCTAGGTGGGGGTCTCATGGCCAAGCTGGACTTGGTAATATCCCCAGGTTTTTCAGGCTCATTTAAGTAAAGTCTAGAGTAACTGACAGAGCCAAATGAGGTAGGCATCTGAGCTATGAAGTGTAAATACTGCAAGATGTCATTTTTATTCAGGAAGTAGGGGAGATTGAAGTAATATAGATTCCTAATCTATACTCTTGACATCTGACTTTTCAGGGTGCACATTTTCATATGTAGACCAGTTTCCTCTTGGTTTCTTCAGTTAAGTCAAAACTACACATTCCTCTTTCCCCATACGTTTTTGCTCATTAGTTTATTTCTTGGGCTGTTTTTATATTGTTTCTTTCCTTTTTGTAAAATGATGTTTTGTTTTTGCTTTTGTTTGAACTTGGAACCACCCAGTTGTAAAGATGTATGTTTTTATCTGACAGTTACACCACAGGTAGATGGTCAAGTTGAGAAGAGTGAGTCAATAACTTGTGTTTGTTTTTAAAATTAAATTAATCCTTGATAAGAGTTGCTTTTTTTTTTTCAGAAGTTAGTTCTTAACCATCACCGTAGTTTGATGCTATCTCCATTTTGGGTGACCTGTTTCACCAGCAGGCCTGTTAAGCTCCGTGACTAACTGTGTAAATGCTTAAAATAGAATAAATTGCGTTTTTACATTAAAAAAACAAAAAATGTGTGTGTCTGTGTGTGTGTGTGCCTATATGTCTTTGTGTCTGTGTGTATAACTTACTAAATGCACTGTCTGGAAGTTAATGCTGCAGAGGGTCTTCTGTAGTCAAAAAGGTTTCTGAATCATGGTGTATACACTTTGAGAATGTCTAAGAAATGTCATCAAAGAACTTTGATGCTTCTGAGTTTATGTTGTTTCCAAAGACTTTTAAAAACCACACAGCATTGCACTTAATTTAGTGTGTTTCTTCCAAAGTTATGACTTCTGAGTATTTCAAAATCAATTAGGATGCAAAGATTTTTAAGTCATCTGGCTTACGGTGAGCAAGAAGGAGCCCATTACAGCTCTCCACTTGACACAGCAAATCTTCTGGATCATCAAGCATCCTGCATGAAATACAATTACATTAAACTATAATGATGCTCAGCTTCATATATAAGCTGAGAAAACAAATCCTCAAATCCATAGATACAATAAATGCCACAAACACATTAGAGCCTGACTTTCTTTATCTTGTGCAAATGCTGTTTCCAAGATAACTTTGCAAGAAATACCTTATTAACTGATGAAAAATTAACTTTTTATCTCAGAATCCATGGATACAATAATACCACAAAAACTTCAGAACCTGAATTTCTTTATCTTATTCAAATGTTATTTCCAAGATGGCTTTGAAAGGAATACCTTATTATTAACTGATGATAAATTGTCTTTTCAAATAAGCAAAATGGAAGACTGTGAGTTATTAATAGAAGTATTTAACTCAGATGAAAAATCTAAGTACTCCTCCTTTCTCAGTTAAAGTTTCATTCTATTATTTAAGCTAAAAGTTCAAGTATTTCACTTTTCTTATAAATGCATAGATTCCTGTTTTACATTAGAGCAAAAATCTTAAAGTTCTTTTGTAAATAATGATTTCTGTTCAGGAAGCATATGTCTGAGATACAGGATAGAGGGCAGGAGGGACCAGGAGAAATCATTTAACTATTTTTCTATTCATTCAAAATATTAATAGAATTATTCTGTGTTCTTGTCACTCTGATAGCTACAGTAGTTTTAGAAAGGGATGAAAAAGATAATTGGATATACCTAAATGAGTTTCTTAGTATCACCCACATAGAGCTGGTACCATCATTAAAGAGCAAAATATGAATTTTTAATAATTTAGATCTTCACTATGGTCTTCATTGAACAGCAGAGTATGAGTTTACTCAGCTCATCATTTATTAAATGTTTCTAAAAATCATTTTTAATCTTTCTCTCTTCCCAGTATTTCCAATATAGCAACTATTAAAATTGCTATCTTTCTTATACGAGTGCAGTTCATGCATTGTGACATTTCTATAAATCCAGGCTCTCTCTCCTCCTGTCTCTTGGCATATACATCCAAACCTGACAAATACTTCCTGTCATGTATAGCTCTCTAGAAACAGGGATTTCCTTCCCCTCTACTGGTTTTCTTAGACATCTCTGCCACCATCATTTCCACATTGCCTACAAGGTCTAGAAAATAAAATTATCCATATAATAAAAATTCATTTAGTGATGTTTGATGGGGCAGTTAGCACGTGGTATGTCGATAGTTCTATGGAGCAAACATGAGCTCCAGTGGCCTCCCATGTATATGTCTGTCCTCTGCTCCTTTATTGGTAGTAGAAAAACCAACTCCATAATTCTATGTGCTCTGAATTGAAGAAGAAACCACAGTGCTATAATGCACTGCTCCCTCTCAAGCTTCCATTTCCCCACTAGCCAGAGGGAAGACAGGGTCCCAGGATTCCATTTGCTTTCAATAACACTGTCATTACGTGACTTCATTCCAACAGCAGCAACAGTGAAGAGGGATACGAGAGGTCTGCTTTCACCTGGCAGCCTCTTTCCTTTCCTCCCACCCACAACCACTACTACAGCCTCATATCCACCACTCACCTTGTGTTCATGCGAACCTTTCTCATTATGCCCATTATCCTAATCAGTGACTCCTAAGGAACCTGGTGCATACAGCTCTGACTCTCAACCCCACCTCTCCCAAACTTCCTTTCATGTCATTCTTCCTTCTGCAGCTGCAGTACTTCATCACCCAGAATCACCTCCACTCTCAACTACTTTGATATTATCTTTACCTTCCCTCTGACTTTTAGCCAAGAACTCGCTTTGTCCTGTGAATCCCTGGGAAACTCTCAAGTTAAATTATCTTGAAAGAAGAGTCATATCTGTACCTCACTACTGAATTCAAATCATTCTCTCTGCATCGTCCCCAAAACTTAAATTTCAAATCATATGTCAAAATGCTTACCTCACTCAGAACATTTAGTTATCATGATATCTACATCAATGACTCTCTCAATACGCTGGCACATTTTCAAGAACATTTAATACTCATAAAATCCCTATGAGGTAAGTATTATTAATAACTATTACAGCAAAAGTGCTTGAAAGCATCGTCTCTATTCTAAGTTTTCAGTCACTCTCCTTCACTTTCTTAAATGAATTTCAAGAGGTCTTCCTCTACTGCCGTGACATGGTGTTGACAAATGTGTATCTCTAACTGGACCCTTAACTCTCAAATGTAATGACTACATACAACCGATTATCTAACACCCTTAAGAACATCTCAAATTCACCATGACAAATTCTAACACCCTTCTGCTCTTCATGTGACGTCACATCTCAATAAAAGGAAACATATACTTTCAATTTCTCAGGAAAAAATTCCAGAGGTCATTTTTGACCCTTTTTTTCTTCTCATAGTCTTTACTCAAAATAACAGTTCATCCTTTTGGTATCACCTTCCAAATATATACAGATTATGACCAGTTCTTACCACTTCCAATACCGTCATCCTCCTCTGCATAAGGCCACCATCAAGTCATCCCCACTGGCACATTTTCAGGAATGCTACACAAGCAATTATTTGCCAGATAAACAGGTACAAACTGAGACTCCAGACAGAGCAGAGCATGTGGTCACACTAAATCAAACTACTGTCAAATTCTAGCCATAGGCTCCTAAATGATTATCTGTGATACCTCTGCATTTAATTAACAACCAGCACTCACAGCGATCACACCTCTGTAAAAACTTTATACAATCCAATGGTTTCCCAGGTTCATTAGATTTAAATCTAAAATTCCCATAATAAAGGCTCAGGTGAAGGCAGTCAACAATACCTTCCCCACCCCCAATTGCTTCTTTGGCCTCACCTTCTTTGCTTGTTTTATACTATTGTAGCCATTCTTTCACCTAGCTAATGATAAAACATGCCAGGTCATTGTACTACCTGTTCTGACTGCCTAAAATGCTTTCTTTCTCCAGATAGTCCCTGACTTCATCCATCACTTTTGTGCATTCTCTGCACAAATGTTACCTTAATGCAACTACTTAAAATAGCAACTCAACGCTCACCATTCCTGTTCTCTGATTTATATTCTCCTTAGCACTTAGAACTACCTGGCATACAATATTATACTTAAATATTTGTTGTCTGTAATAGCCACTATTATGTAAATTCTGAGTGAGCATTTACAAAAATAATAGATTTATAAATTCTTGAAGATTGTCTAGCTAATATTAGAGAGTCAATAAATGTTTGTTAAATAATTGAATAAATGAGACTCAGTAGAAATTTGATTCAAGAAAAATGGTAGCTATTTCTTCAAATATTTTTATATTCAATATGTCTGGTATTCATGAAGTTAGATGCATGTCTTATAAATGCCCAGATTCTAGCAGGTAATTTCTTATCAAGGAACTATAAGTGCAAAAAAGTTAAAATTGATGTTTTTAATTTCATTTAGATAAAGTTAAATCTTTATCATAGTACAGACAAATCTCCATCGAGAATTATTACGAATAATTTCAGTAGATACTGTTTTCAAGGATGTAGAACATAATTCATCACTTCTTATGTGTAGGCTGTGCTGTGCATAGTAATTTCTTTTCAAAGAGTACCAAAGGGAAAGGAGAGAAAAGGTGAGTTTTACAGTAGAGAAACTTGGCCCACATTACCTCAACCAGGTGACCAAGATTAACATAAACAATAATAGAATATTTTAGAGAAATACATCCTTAAGATAGCCTAACATAGACTATGATATCATTTACTTCTGAACTGATAGAAAAGTGATGATTAAGTCTAAAAATTATTCTGTATTCTACAGTGTTACATACCTAATCAATATAAAACTTACAAGAGAAAAAAATCAAATAAATATCATATTATGCTTTCAGCCAGAAAGAGGAATAAATAAGGATCAAACTTAATATGTAAATGAAGGTCATTTAATATTTCTAACTCTCAGTAAGTGCACCACATTGTTGAATAAAAATTAGAGATAAAAAGGGCAATCACTTACTAAAAAGAACTTCAAATTATAGAAAGACATATTTGAAGTTAGGAAGCACATATATTTATTAGGGGGCACAGAGCAGGGAAAATGAGGAGACAAAATTCTTGTAAAATACATAACCCTGGAGGTTATATAATCCTGGGAAAATATTAAATACTGTAAGAGTGAAATAACTGGACTGAACAATAAAAATTTATAAAATTACTTTACAACAGCAATACAGACAGTGTTTCCAACAGCTATGATTGTTATTGCAACTCTAATTTAGGGTGATTTATTTAAAAGTTAGCAGTATTTTCAAAGATGTAACAAATTAGAGAAGGGTGATCATTCTTTACATCCCTCTTCCAGTACATACTTAAAATTTTAGTAGTTCATACCAAAAAAAAGATAAAATGCAATGGTGCATTCTATGGTTGTATCTACATTAGGCAAAGGTTACTATTATAGTCAAACGAAAGTCAAGTCATCACTTCTTTTCATATGGAATTTGAATAAACGAGCCCTGAAGAATAGTTTCTGAGTGAACTTTATTAAAGATTAGTTTTCTAGTGATGCTTTCTTATTATAGGATCTCTCTAGTGTTTGCTCTTCTGACATCTTTCCCTGCCTGAAATTTTTGAAGAAAAATCTAATATATTCTCAGTTCAAAATATCATAACTTTCTAACTCTCTCCTATGGTTAAAACATATTATTCACTTAAGGTCAGCATTATGAACACAATGGAAAATACAAGATCTGGGGAGGATGATGTGAACTAACTATAAAAATACATCAAAGCAAAAATAGGCATGTTCATCTCCGAGTGAATTCAGTTTTTATGACAAGATTACCTCCAGAAACGCTAGTATATTTTTCTTCCTTTAAGAAATCTTTACTGTTCCCATTATTTGTGGACATCCTATCATTTAATAAAAGCAATCACTAGGCATTTTTGCCTGGGAACAAATCTAATTTCAGCGAATCAATGTTTTTGTCATCAGTTTCAATAAAGTGGACATTCATATTTAAACAAGAATCTCTCCAACAATAAAGTTACAATGATTTTCTTATAACTTGCCAGTATTTCATAGTCATTAAAGTTTAAGCATAATTTAAACACACATTTTGCTAATTATCCTTGATAGATGTTCAATCAGTATGGAGCATAAGACCATCTCACTGTATAGTTATTAATACCATAAAGTTTAAATTTTATTTCATATGTATTTGCTCCAATTCAAATTATAGCATTCCAGGATAGCAGGGTAAAAATGAGGCTAGATCACATTAATTATGTTTTCTTCTTTACTAATTTGAATTGACATTTAATGTGACTCATTTAAAAAGCCAAACATCAATAACAGAAACATTACAGTTAAAAGAAATAAGCAACATGTAAATTATTCCACTGGAAGACAAAAACTGAATGTATTACACGCTGCATACCAACCTTGCTATCACTTTTAAACTCAAAATAACATTCTGTGGCAAAGAAATTTACTTAAAATTGGCCAAATTACATCTATTCCATATCTCCAGAAATCTCCTGGGGTATTAAATTCTGGAAATAATAAAGATATTTAACAACCTGCATAAGTAGTAACCAAACAAAATCAAGACAAGCCACAGAGCCAGAACAGGATCTTAGAGGTGGCGGGAATTAACTACTTAATTGCTGAATAAAAGAGAAGCCCTCTTACAGAGGGACAACATGGCTTGGAGTCAGAACTGAAATACTTCAGTATTTTAACAATTATTGTGATGGTTAATGTTGTGTCAACTTGATTGGATCGAAGAATGCAAAGGATTGTTCTCAGATGTGTCTGTGTGGGTGTTGCCAAAGGAGATTAACATTTTGAGTCAGTGAACTGGGAGAGGCAGACTCACCCTCAATCTGGGTGCGTACCATCTAATCAGTTGCCAGCACAGCTAGAATAAAGCAGGCAGAAGTTGGAAGGACTAGACTCACTGAGTCCTCCAGCCTTTATCTTTCTCCCATGCTGGGTGCTTCTTTCTCTCAAACATCAGACTCCAAGGTCTTCAGATTTTGGGTTCTTGGACTTACACCAGTGATTTTCCAGGGGCTCTCAGGCCTTCACCCATAGACCGAAGGCTGCACTGTCAGCTTCTCTGCTTTTGAGGTTTGGGGACTTGGACTGGCTTTCTTGCTCCTTGGCTTGCAGATGGCCTACTGTGGGACTTCACTTTGTGATCATGTGAGTTCATCGCCCTTAATAACCCACTCCTTTATGTATACATCTATTCTATTAGTTCTGTCCCTCTAGAGAACTCTGACTAATACAATTACTAACTCTGAACAAGTGCATACAGCCTGAATGTAAGTTCTGTCTCTAACACACCCTTGCTTTAAGGACATGACTACTCCAAACCTAAATCTGTCAAATGGCTCCCCTCCCAGGGGTCGCTACAGACGCTAAAGAACATGAGTACTGACAGTTGAAGCCTCCCGAGTTGTATCTTTCTAATATTCATGGCGTCTCTGGACAAGGACTTTTGAACTGCCCATTTTTAATTGCCTTCAGGACAGTGGTTTGTACAGCTTCCTCTTCTTCCTCTTAAATTACTTTATCTTGTATGTAACTTTACTTAATTCTCCAAAGATGAAATACTTCAATTAAGTATTGAGCTTATTTTATCCACTATTATAGGAATTTGTGCCCTATGTTTTGAATGTATTCACACCACTGCATGGATCCTCTAGAAGGTTGATGACTTACCTGGACTTTGTACACTTTAGGGCTTCTTTTCTACCCCTATTCCCTTCTAAGAGTTTAATGATATCCTTCTTTCCTTCTGTCAGGAAATACTGTTCAAGTGATAAGAGGATGAGAAAAACTTCCTGACCATGCCGTACTATATATGGTAGTCATCTAACGAATTTGAATACTCTTAAGGAAGTACTGCAGGTTAAAAAATCTGTGATTGACTTACTCTAATAGACAAATGGAGATAAAAGGTATTGGTCATCCCAGCACTTTGGGAGGCTGAGACGGGTGGATCAAGAAGTTTGAGACCAGCCTGGCAAACATGATGAAACCCCATCTCTACTACACAAAAATTAACCAGGCGTGGTGGTGCATGTCTGTAACCCTAGCTACTCCAGAGGCTGAGGCAGGAAAATCGCTTGAACCCGGGAAGCGGAAGTTGCAGGGGGCCAAGATCATGCCATTGCACTCCAGCTTGGGCAACAAGAGTGAAATTCCGTCTCAAAAAACAAAAAAAAGATATTGGTGAATCAAATCTCCCTATGTAACTGAAACTCTCATTCTCCTATAATGATCATTTGAAGTGATCATTAATGGAGGAATTGTACTCTTGGAGAGACCATATTATATGAAATGATAATGATCACTTCAAAGACATTGCTATTGGAGAAACCACCTTTTGTAGATTTCTATAACCTACTGCCTATCTTCCATATCTCCTTAGGATACTTCAGATGCATTGTGAGAAAAACCGAGTTTTATAAGAGTATTTTGTGTTTGTCAGGACATAATTCTCATATCTTCATGATTAGCAAAAAGATCATTCTATCACATCCTCTAAATGTGGTATTTCTCTGGAATTAGGGAACATCTAGTAACTTCCAGTATACACTTTCCTTCAATGTTTACCTAACCTTTAAATTTATGACCCTTATCCATAACATTCTTTACTCCTCCAACTGTGAAGCCACAGTCGGTTTAGTCCAAATTTGATTTCTATTCTACTTCATGCCCCTGTGTAAAATCAACACTAGATACTCCTGACTTGATATACCGTGGTGATGTTACTGAAAGCTACAAAGGTCAATTATAATTTGACTCCTATTTTCTGATAGTCCCTGAAACATTGCTTACTCACCCAATCTCAAAGCTTTGAAGCTAGATAAAGATTTCAAGACAGTGCACATAGGCCTCGCTGTTATTCCCTCCGTTTTTATTCATCTTCCCTGATTAGAACTTATATGGCTCATCAGCCCATGTATTAACAACCAAACCCAATGGCACTTTTTATTAAAAACTTCTGTTTTCTTTTTATTATGAGTTGTATTCCCTACTAATAATTTAATAATTCGAGCTTGTTTTACTTTCCTTTATGACCCTACATGTTATCATTCCTTTTTAATCCTAAAATGTCTCACTAGTCTCCCCTTTTGCAAGCCTTGCCATTGCAGTCACCTATTGCTGTGTAACACACGATTTCATTACTTCACAAATTAATGGCTTAAAACAACAATCATTTTATTATGTTTCATAGTACTTAGGGGCCAAGAATTTAAGCATATAGTGACTGCAGTATTCCACAGATGTACATGGTAGTGACTAGTTACCTGGCATGTGAAGATGAGCTGGTTTTGATGGGGATGGCTGGAACACTGGTCTCAAGTGGGCTTGCATCCAACCACATGTAGTCTCAGACCCCTTCCAAGTTGTCTCTCCAAGTTGTCTCAGCAGCAGGACTTCTTAGCTGGTGGCTCAGAATTTCAAGAGCAAGTGTTGAGAAACAGGAAGTGTGGAAGCTGTCCATCTCTCATGACTTGGGACCAGAAACAGGCACATCATCACTTCCAGCACGTTCAAAGCAGCATCAAAGCCTTCCAGCTTAAAGGAAAGGAAATATTCACCTAACCTCTTCACCGGAGTAGCATATTAATTCACCCAACCTCTTCACTGGAGTAGCATATTAAAAAATTGTAACGATCTATAATCTTACCACACAGGTATTGTTTCTGAATGAATGTCTACTCAGTCATTACTCAGGTGATTATTCAGTGTTTGTAAAATCAGGCCAACGTTGGAGCATCAGGAAGCTCCAGACCAGCACCAGCAAGAGCACCAGACCCAGCACTTTCATGAGTGATGCCTAGTTCTTTCACAAGTTTTGCACCACCATCCCCACACCCCTAAGAAAAATATTACACGATTTTTAAGGGCACCATTAGTGGTTCATATTTGGCATATCTATGTCAAGGAGAGTCCACAAAAATAATGTTGACACATGACAAAGTGTAATCGATTTTATAGCAACAAATGTTAGACTGTCTTGAAGAGCATATCTCCTATGATGTGTACCATTTGTCTATATATATATATATATATATATATTTTTTTTTTTTTTTT